>JASCZW010012215.1:0-35436 GCA_034211315.2 Aedes japonicus
CTTGGGAAGTAGCATAGTCTGGAAATGATATAATCAAACATATGCAGTGAGAAGCCAAATTTACAAAGGGGACGGACTTGCTTATACAAATCAAACACTATCGATGTATTAAATGTGGAATAAAACTTAATGAAAAGGAAAGGAAGAGAATTTAGAACCATTTGTACCCTTCCTTTGATGAACCTAATAGGGAAAGCCAAATTATTAATCTGTTCATAAACAGATTAGACTGGGAGCAGATGTAGGTCATTTTAAAGCCCATAATTGAACTACTAAGGTACGTAATTTCCATTATTTACTTGTACTAAAAACACGTAAAACCATTGTGAATTTTTCCGATCGAATGGTGTATGAAGTCAGCTAGATCTGCTATGTCGAACGAAAGGTTATTTGCGTTATTAAAACGTAAGCGTACCGCTCCAATTTTCCAACATTATGGAATGACTTCGGTATAAAAAAACAGATACATATTTCAACGTTAAAAAAAGTACCATAAGTTATCAACTAGGGAAGCGGAACCTATGCTCACCATAGTACATATATTCATCGCATTCTGCAGTCATCCAACTTCAAACGTAAAAAGATGTTTAATTTCTCCAATAAATGAACGCAGTATACCAAGAATATATCATCCTGGTAAATACAATTAGTTCTTGAATATAATTAAAAGTTACAAAAATGTTTCGGAGACTTAAATTTCGTATAAATAATGAGCAGTCAGATCTTCAACACAATTTCTTACCTTTGCACTACAAATTCGTCGTGTTGATCTAACCGTTTTAGAGAATATACTCGAGCCAGACTCCAAGTTTTCTCTTTAATTGCACTATATCCTCACACATTTTCGTTGCGTAATTGCACAAACCATAATAATCACACTTCACTTATTACACTAGCCACCCAAGAATCTACGAATACGTGATAAAATACTTGAAAACTATGGAATTAATTTTCACAATAATCTAAATACGCTTGCACCTATTCTGAACCGTGTTTACAATCAACGTAATCGCTTGATGTTGCCAAACTATTTTATTGTGACTCTTACTCGAATTGAATGGGTTTGGCAGTACTTCAATATCACCGTTTTTGTGAGAGTGCTACAAATCACTCAAAGTTGAACTATTTTATTTTTCCATAGATTAAATATATAAAAGCATACTTCTAATTGTAGATTTTTTAAGTATTTACCGAGAAATAAAATTCCACATTTAATAATATTTTTCCATATCTGTTGAATTTGGCGGCACTGCTCACATACTGTATATCATACACATCAACACTACCCAAGTAACCATTAAGCACTTAACGTGGCATTATATTAGCATTATATCTGCATATAAAGCAACACTTAAATGCCTTGAAGCTCTTTATTCAGACTTAATGCTAATATAATGCTAAGAAAGTTGAAATAACGTGCTTATATAATACAGAAGTTACAGCTCGTAAATAGCATTACTAATGCTATATTAATGCACCTGAACATAACTGTCAGTTTTGATAGCCCGTTTGAGGCACTGCTAATGCTATTGTTCTGCATTTATCTGCTGTCTGTTTCCGATTTATTTTAAGAACTTTTTCTTCTTTTGCTTCTTCTTATTGATAGTATCAGCCAAACAAAGGAGGAAAAATGTATGCAATATTGAGCTATAAGCAAACCGCTTAGCTTAAATTCTGTTTTTAGTATTGGGTGTATTAGTATGACGAAAGTAGTATTTGTAAATTTATTACATTGCGAAAATTTCCTGTACAGCGTCTCAAACCAAGGTTTAATCATGCATGGTTAGCCCGCTGCCTTTGCTGCCTGTGCCTGGCTATTAGCTGTTCCAGCATTGTTAGTATTTTCATCTTCGGATTCTACGAACGAATTTGAAGGCGTAGAACTAACTGGCTGATGGAGATTTAGCAGATTCTGGAACCAAATCTAGGTTTTTTTTTTCCCCTTAGGGTAAATCTGCAATTGAAAGACTTTCTTGGATTACTTTCTCTTTCATTCATATTCCATTGAGCTTTACGTTGTTCATTCTACTATTTGTAGCCAGCACTGTTGTGTTTCTATCCGTACTAAAAAATCCCTCAAAAATTTATAATGGCGCTGTAATAAATGAAAGAGAGCGAGAAGGGAGAGAGTCTCTCATTGCTAGATTCGCTCTATTGAAACAAAAATTCCTAGAAATCTTCAATATGATCAGGTTTGTTAACTTTAGATGTATCGTAGTTTCGATACAATTTCACATAACGTTTATAAATTCAACGGTTCATTTTTTTCCACTTATTATCGGCCACACTGGTTTTTATTGACTCCAAATAACTTTTCAATGGCATTATATGATAGTCTTATATTAGCACTAATTGCAGATATAAAGCATGTATGCTGTGAACATTATAAATATTTGTATGCATTATAACAGCCTTATATGCGCATATAATGCTAGCGATAATGCTAAATTTTGGGTGGAGCTTGAGTGCATTTATTATGCTAACATGAAGCTTGCATGCATAGCATATGCTAATTTAGAACTTTTAAGCAACATTAATGATGATATAGTGCTATTATCGGGCTACAGCTTGATGCTGATGGTTACTTGGGTAGTGTGCGTGTTCAATCATTCATAGAGCATTCAATGCCCAACGTTATGGAGAGTCTTTTTGTCAATATTCTCATGGAAGAAGAACAAACAAACCCTTTCATTTTGTCTTGGTTATAGGCATGCTACCCAACACACGTGAAGGGCTGTCAAATGATCTACTTCATGCGATAAATTTTAAAAGTTTTGTTGACGTTTATATTTTTGGGTGTAGTAGTGGAGAGCGTTAACTTGTTTATATTTTCTCTTGAAATCAGTACGATTACCTTATGTACACAGATGAGATTAATGTTTTCGTGATATTATCAAAATAGATACATAGCAGTGGCAACTTTTCCGTATTAAATTGGAAGAAAATTATCAGAATCGAATGTTTGTGTGTTGCCTAACGATTAACGTTAAGTGATCGAATAAATTGTGAATGACATGTGTACTCAATGTTCAGTATTCAGTGCATATTCACCGATTTCCACTGGAGGTCTGCTTATTGAGCTCAAGATAGGTTCCGCTTCCCTACAAGTACAAACTCGAAGCCGTTCTATCACTGATATGAATAACGTTCACGAACGTTCCCATTCAGGTTTGTTTATTTCCTGAATTTATTCAAAACTCATAAATTTATCCGATTTCAATCTTCAAACTGGTCAAGATAGCTCATAACAGTTCAACCCTTTTAAATTTCAACCGCACACGCATTCGAAAAAAAAGTGCCAAATCAAAACACGCACTGAATGGCACTCATCGACTCTTATCAGCACCTTCTGCTCTGCCAACCGATCGGTCCGTTTCTTATCACCATCCCGGCTCCTGATAGTGGTAATTGGCCCGGAGTGCCATGTGTCTGAAATTCGACTAGTGAGTATTCGAGCGTCATCGGCGCTTGGCGCTAGTCCCCAATCACCTATTGAATCATCGACCTTTGAAATGCGACGAGCACAGAAACAGGCGCGAAGTCGCCAAGGGCCGTTATCTGCTGGCATTATGTGATTAATTAGCAAAACTATCGCCCTGAACTGAACGGTTAGTGTCAAGGTGGTGCTGCCGGTGTTGTGCGAATTCTCAAAAGCAGCAATAACGAGTGAAATGTTTCTAAACCAGCCGGCTAGTTAGTTAATCGACAGCCTTGCGTGTTCAAACGATTGTGGTACCGCACGAAAACAGTCCGATTTTGGTGGATTAACCAAGAGTCTGGATTAGCGACGTCAATGTCAGCTCGAGGCTCAAGGGATGTGGTAAGTAATCCGATGCTTTGAGTGCTAAGCGTGGCATTCCACGAGAATTACCTATTGCCACTTATGATAAGGACCAATCGATTGCGTCACGCAGAAATTACCGACCAACGATAATGCAAGCCGGTCGACGTCACGCTTTCGTTTACCCCGGAGTTTATTGGTAGGGCAAACATTTTCGCCTTCTGCACACACACACACTCAAGACGGCAATGCGCGGTTTCACTCAGCACCGAAATTTGTTTAGCTCGCACACGGTTTGTTTGGATAAAGCACAAAACCCACCCACCTCCCGCGCCACCCCGGCTCCGTTGGATAACCTTGATTAATTGAGAGACGATGCAGCTGGTGCTATTTCTGAGATTATGAATGAATTCTCGCCGCCCGCCCGAGCTGAGTTTGTCTCACACGCACCGGAAATAGCCACGCGCGCAGTAATCGACCTCCGCCGGCCGCCAGGCGTGAAATTTACAATCCTAGTGCAATTCCCACCTAGTAAGCAAAACCTGCGGAGCGATCGTACGATACTTTTGTGGTGGTAGGTAGCTCGTAAAAGCGCCAATTTGCAAACAAATTCCATTTCATCGAAAGTGCGAAAAAACGAATGTTCGGTGCAGGAAAACAGTTTCACATTTGGGAAATGTGCTGATTCCTGCCGCTGAGCGGTGACCGATGGTGACCGATGCGAGGCGATGATGGCGTGACCGGCAAGGAGGACAACGTAATCGGAGACTTTGCGGTGTCTTCCTTTTTTTTGTGTACTTCGGGTTGTGGATGTTCGGTTCGGTGCTGTTGCAACAAGGTTGCAAAAATATAAATCGAAAACGTCGATGAATTCACCTAAGAAAAGAAATGAGAGAGGTGAGTGTCTTTTGAAATACAGGTATACCTCGATAGTACGTACATCAACATTCTCACTTCAAATTGCAATCGCATAAAAACTACTGGTTGTACCTGAAAACTAATTCAACCCAAAAGAGGCAAAATCTTGTGCTATCTTGCTCTATCTTGTGGTAGTTTCAGATTTCAGATTCAACCAGTAGTTTTTATGAAATTTTGATTTGAAGTCAGAAAGTTGATGTACGTACTATCGAGGTATACCTGTAGCGGTTGTACAGTAATATAGATATATGGTACGGGACGGGCTTTAAGCAGTCCATGCATCACCTATAATATTTGACGAAGCTGTATGCAATCTATAATTAGAACTGCCAATATTCGGAAGAAAGTCCCTCTGCTTACTTCTTATCTATCGGAACTTACCTTCGGAAACGAGCATTAGACTCAGAAAATATCATAGCGATGGAATAAACTTCTTAATCGCAAGGACTTATTAAAAGCATGCGGATTGCTTTCCGATCATAAAAATGTTTTCTTCAGCTTCGCAAACCGTGCATAAACTGATAATATTGTATGAGTGCGAATCCGCGCATATGTGGGAAGACTCAACAATATAGGCCAGTTCACAATTTGCTGATAACGTCAATTTCCTCAACCCGCTGCTTCGTTCTACACTTCTGCTCACGAAAAAATAACAATAACTTGTCTATTGCTTTGATCACAAACTCGTTTACTAACAGATTATGAGCCAGCCGTACATGACCAAACTTTGAGTTTGCAATGGATCAGTAGATTGGCAATGTGTAGGGTATGTGTCCCTTAACTCAGCCTAATTAGCAACAATCGATTACATTTTTATTATAACTCATAAGGTATTTGAGCTGGAAGCAAAATTTAACTTACTATACACCCGCTTAGAAACGTTTAATAAGACAGTTGGTGGTATGTATTAGGAAAGATTACACAACTTATTTTATGAAGTCAGAAACTTTCCAGGGATATGGATGTAATATCGGTCTATAAGCACCAAATTGGGTCTATTCATGGATGCATGGATCCCATTCGTTCGATTTTTTATTAAATGCAGTCTTCGTTAAGTTTTTTTTCCTGATTTTGTGTTTTAAGGCATTGCCAGCTTTATTCGCTTTACCCAGCATAAATTTTCACAAAACAAACTTAACTTAAACTGGTTTGAAATACTTAAGAGATTCTCACATATGATTTAATTGATAATGAGAACATAATTGATTTGATAATGAAAACATAATAATTCACACTGCACAGGTTTTGTCATTGGCTCCACCGTTTTCTTGATCAATTATTGTGACAAACGGGATGCTGCGTTTAAAAACGAGCAAATGTAAGAGATGGCAGACTTCGCGTTTCGTTACCCGTACACTATTGAGCTTATCACGTCTGGGTGTGGTAGTGTCCCGGCTAAAAATAGCCATACAATTACAATACAATATTTAAAATAACCTTAAAATCTATGTCCGACCATAAATCTTATTGTTCGTGAATCAGATAAGAGAAAAATAGATATTGTCATCACAATAGATCTACAATTCACTCCCTAGGATTTTCAACAATTGTGAAACAATACAATTAATAGTAATTGACTTAAATTTGTTGGGAAAAACATATTTTTTCTATACTTAAGTTACATAACAACCCCCCTTTTCTATTGTCGATGTCTCAAATTACATTAGATTCTATTCTAGGAACAATAGCTCCTTTTACCATCTTATCGTTGTTAACAATGCTATTAATTGTACATACTACAGATTCAATTGTATGGTTACAATACATTTAAGTGTAAACCTATGAGAATTTTTTGTTCGGGGTGTCTTCTGAAAATGTGGAAGTGCATTTTGGACGAAAAAAGAAACCAATTATTAGGTTATCTGTGGGAAAATAAAGATTTTTTACCCGACGACAGATACGATAGTGTGCGTGCGTTAAACGTCACTAAGCCGAATAGCTGCACATATCGACACAAAATTTTCATTAGGGCCTAACTGACAAACGTAAACAATGGCTTCTTCCGTAAATTTCTCGTGGCACAAAAGCTACCCATTTAAGCCTCCAATTCTATCGGATAGGTGAACACTTCCTCTTCGAAATGATCGTGGTGGATGGTAAGGCGAGTTTTCAATAACGAGAAATTTAAGGAAGAAGCCATTGTTTACGTTTGTCAGTTAGGCGCTAATGAAAAATTTGTGTTGATATACCATAGACTAACTCTAAAACCATTAGGTCCCATACAAATACGGCACAGTCAATACTAGCACATCCCAAGCTCGGTCCTCAATAATGCGCCCCTAATAATGAACACACACGAACACACTCTCAAATATTCTGTCAAAATAACACAGCAATTAAAAACAAAGGCGCAAATATGTACAGCAAGGTGCTGGCTTCAAGGTGCACTTCGGACCAAGGGGTTCTACAACAGTGAACCAATTTCAAATCGCTAGTTGCATATTGATTGTTGCATATACTCATTTGTGCAGTACTGTAGAGCTAACAACAAGTCATTCATTATTGGCTGTAATGCCAACGCACATCATACCGTGTGAAGTAGTATGAATATCAACAGTCGAGGTGAGTGTTTATTTGATTATAAAAAAAATGGAAAGTTTCTAAGGAAACGTCATTGTCAGATCATAGACACATTGTGTTTAAATGGAGTGGGAAAAATCGGTCAGCTACTACGTCCTACGAAATCCTAGAAATACCAACAGAACATGAAAAAATTCATTGAGTTAAGAAATTGGAATAATTTTCCCAAGAGGCGAATGAAAAGATTTTGAATTCTCTCAACACTAGTTGGCCTATCAGAGAATCGTTCTCTAACAGGGATGTTCCGTGGTGGAACTATAAATTGGAATGTCTGCAAAAACGTCACGTAGATTGTTTAGTAAAGCGAAAAGAACCTCAGCTTAGACGTCCTATAAGAGTGCAAATTACTAAGTATAATAAAGAAAGATAAAAATCAAAACGAAGATCCTGGGTTCTAACGTGTGAAAAGAAAAGCATTACTCCGGAAGTCGCAAGACTTCAGAGGGCTCTTGCAAAGGATCATATGATTGAACTTGGAAATCTGAAAAATGAGGATGGAGTTTTTACAAAAACTTCTAGTGAATCTTATGTAAAGTTGATAATGGAAACCCATTTTCCTGGATCAGTTTTTTGTGTAGATCCAAACAGGGATAGAGCATTTGAAGGTAAAAGAAGTTCTATAACGATATCTCAAATGTATTTTACAACAAAAAAACGCAGTCAATGACTTGGCTGACAAAATCTTTAAGAGAGTCAGGGTAGAAAATGCATTGAGATCGTTTCACTTTTCAAATCTGCAGGAATGGACGGAATATTTACAGCATTGCTTCTAAATTGCGAAGCAGTGTTGATCTCGCCATTAATTGATATTTTTAAGGCAAGTTTGAGACTAAACCATATTTCATCTTCATGGACACAAGTAGAAGTTATCTTTGTACATAAAATAGGAAAGTGAGATAAGACGCGTCCCTAATCATACAGACCCATTAGTCTTTCATCAGTCCTATTAAAGACTATGGAAAAAGTGTTGAACGATTATATCAATTCAAATTACATGAACAAGTATCCACTATCTGCACTGCATACTGTGGTTTCAGAGGTAGAAAAAAGCTCTCTCGGTAAACAGCCCTTTGTTCTTTTTTAAATATTGAAGGAGCTTTCGACAACGCTTCCCGTTCGTCTTTGGCTCGAGCCATGAAGGAACTTTGACATGAACATAATCAACTGGGTTCACACCATGCTTTGAGGCAGACCATTTTTGAGGCAGACTACGAAGGATTCTCTAGATGTTTGTGCACAATTAATTTTCTTTTCTCAAGTCCATGATCCGTAAAATCGAGATGTGCCAATCAATAGAGAAAAACTTTTCACCAATTTCTTCGTCAATAAATATAAACTAATACCTGTTAAACGTTTTTTGTTCCAACCACAAGGGACACAGTGGTGTATTAAACCGTGCGTCCAGATTTACTTTGAATTGAGCTTTAGCGTACTGTATACTAGTGTTGAATAATTGTACGAAGTAGTGCCATAGCCCAGAAATAGGAGGGTAACGAAGTGCAGTATAGTAAATGGAGACTAATTTTCGAATATACTCGTTGTAGTTCAAAGCGAGACCACTCGAGCCAATCGATCGTGCTCTAATTCTATAGAGCCGCATAGTGTGGTTAGTCCGCTGTATATGCACAACGCACCAGATGCGACACAATAGAATGCAAGCGGCATCGATTGGTGTGATTGGTCTTGTTTGGTTTTGCACTGCAACGAGTATATTTTCATCTCACAATTATGTGCTCTAAGGTATTGTTTTGGTCATTCAATCATAATGAAATTTTGACCAGTTATTTGGAGATTTCATAACTTTGATTTGGCACCAACAAAACTAAAATTGGTACACAAATAGCTCAGTATGTAATCGGAGACTAAACTGTTTGATTACTATTATAATAGGCCGTCAAGTACTGTTTCGTTCATTTCTTCGTAACGAAATGTCCGAAAGAAAAAAAAATCAATAGCGTTCTATGGGAATGTTGTAGCTCCATTTGCCGTCAACAGAACTGAAATCGGTTCACAAATGGCTGAGAAACCGATGTGACATTATTTGTAACGCACACACACACACATACACACACAGACATGTGCTCAGTTCGTCGAGCTGAGTCGAATGGTATATGACACTCGGCCCTGTGGGCCTCGGATAAAAAGTCGAGTTTTCAAGCGATCTTAATACCCTTCTATTGATGTAAGAAGGGTAAAAATAGAACAGAAACTTAACAGAAAATAGTAGAAACGCTCACAGTAACATTTGTCGATTCCTAGTAGACTGAAATAAGTCTATAAATGTATATGTGCACTTTTATGATGTTTGTTAGCATTTTATTCAAATAATTGAAATTAAAAGAAATTTAAGGTAATTGTAAATGGAAATGTTCGTTGTTCAAACCGTTTTTTTTAGTTTGTTTCAAACAGCATTTAAGTTTAAATCATACTGAAATTTGTTTGAAACAAACCATAAGCGAATTAACTAACAAATCTGTTTGTTTTCGTAGCTGGCTTAATGATACAACCAACATAATGGTGAATTAACAGATGGCAGTTGAACTTAGCTGCTTAGTTCCCGAATCAATTACTCAAAACATTAGTTGGTTTTAACCGCCGTTGGTAGTCAATCAAACTAACATTACAAGAAAAATTACAACATATCGTCATAGAGTTCATCAAGTACGAATATGAGCACCACAGTTTTGAAAATAGCAGTCGATGCAAATACGTTCAATTGATAATTTGTTCTAGGATTCATTCGATTTGACAGAACCAGTGAGCCAAAATTATCGGGGTGCATTGACTTTACTCTGGAGCTGTCTAGATGTTACCAGGTTGCTCTTGGTAGTCATCGACGTGTGAACTTTCTTTTGCTTCCGGCGGCAGTACACATTTTTAAATCTGCTATTATTTGCACACTAGCAAGCTACCGCTTTTTACCAAATCTAAATTAATTTCTCAGATGTAATATGTTTATTACGCCTCAAGGCAGGAATTATGATTTTTTTTATCTTCTACACAGCAAAAAATCAGAAGAATTACATGCGATGTAAAACGTTTGCATAGTAAAAATACACCAATGTAAAGTCACAGAGAACTAGAATATATTTCTCAAAAAAACTTGTGTAAGGATTCAAATTAAAATACGTTAAAACACTATTGCCATCTCTCGGGCTGTGGCCACTTGCGGTTTTTAATCAAACATGGGTAAGATTCGTTGACCGTGCGGTGAAAGAACTGAACTGCCAAAAAAATTTAGTTGATGAATAAGATTTCAAGCTGGTCAATGGATGGCGATGCCAGCGCCGCCACGATATTGCCAGTTCATTACGATTATGAAATGGCCGTTAAATTTCTTACACAGTTTTTGAATTTGTCTTGGATGTCTGTTCTCTGTGGTAAAGTATTACGTTCTTCAATTTTAAATTAAAAGCCGTGCACAAAATTGAAGCATTAAAATAGGTCTTTTTCCATTGTTTCGTACATTAGTACACGTTGAAATAATAATAAATCACAGTGCACTCGTTTTCCAATGCTTTTCCATACGAATTTACACGTTCGTGTAAATATAAACCTTCTTCAATAGAAATATAGCCTTCAGAACTACTGTTGAATATTTTCATGTGTTATGTTTGCAAGGCCACCTCTGCTACAACCATCAGCTTCCCTGATGGGTGCGAGAGTAACTCATTCTCGCGTTGATAAGGCTGTCTCCCTACTATAGTAAAAGCAGTGAACGTTCTCGATCGGGTATCACAGATAGAGGATAGAAAACCATTTATACTGGAGTTAGTGCGAAATAAACCTGCTTGCGAATCGGTCGTGTTTTGTAAAAGCCACAACTTAGTATTTTCATTTGTTGAAACCAAGAGTGCTAGATGAACAATAATATTAAAGTGACCTATTTTCGAAGAAGAACAACTACTGTTTTGTTGCTCTTGCTTAGCTGTCATTCTCCACACATAATAAGAGGACACAAGATAATATTTATTTAATGCTGCAGTTTATAAACCTGAAATCTAACGTTTACACCTGGTCACGTGATAAATAGTTAACGAAATAACAACTATCGTATCAGTGGATTGATTAACTTGAGCTGAGTGAATTGCCGTCTAAGAATTCATTGTGCTTTTTCTCGCGAGCAACTGCCTTTCATCCGGTTTTACCCAGCAACAAGAATCTACCTTTGTTAGATTCATTGACGGAGTTTTAAAGTATTCCAATTATGTCCAGAAAAAGAACGTTTATGAAAATATACGGCCATGTTGAATGAAACTAATCAGTTCCTAAGCATGCATTCGATTTGCCTTCGTTGTTGACAAAATATGTTGGCGGTCCGCAGCGTCATGAATGGATGAACCCTAATGATTTAAAACTTGACTTTTCTGATTCATTGCAATTCCAGCTCTTACTTGATGTTGCATGTTTAGATTGATTGGGAATCAATAATCAATTACTCTTTTATCCTTTGTCTTTCCTTACCTTTCGTGAACAATAGTCATGAATGCAAAAATCAACGAGGCAGTCATCTGGAGCAGTTCATGTAAAATTCAATTTCGCAAATTCTACAATGTGTAATATCCAAATTGAGTTAATTTAAATCCTCATGTGATTATGAAGCTATGTGCATGTTATTTACGAAATAATTTTAACTGTGTAAAATTGTTTCCGCAGGGCAAAAGCGGAAAATTTACATTGATTTTGATGATAACAATAGAGCCTTCCACATACTTGTAACAATTCTAACATGAACTCCTGATTATAAAGCTGGAGTAAAAATATACAGCCATGGAAATTTATTTTCTATCAAGTATTCGATTCAAGTATAATTTTACCTATCAAACATTTACCTCGTTGAAATATTACATTAACTTTAAATGTGTCATAATAGATTACGATTCAAATTTTATTTGATTGGTGAAATTTTCCATGCAACAGATTATTATATACATTAGGGCCGCTTCAATTCTGTGCATTCTTGGAGTCACAAATTTACACGATTTTTTCTTAGTCTGTAGCCCAAGTAACATTATAAAAACCATCCAGCTTTATTAAGTTTTTGTAAAGTTTTATGAAAGCCACTAGAAATCAATTCGGTTTTATTATGGCAGCAAGAGATGCCAATAGGTTTCAAATTTTAGTCAGGTTTATAAGAACCTTCTTTACAACGATCTGAAAACCTTGACTGCTAAAATTCCTTTAACTCCTATCAAAGGTTTTATTTCGACTTTATAAACTCATAAAATGCTGTTTTGAAATGCCGTTTTAGGACTCATTCATATTATCTTATTATGGTCAGTTGAAAAAGCATTTTAAAACCATTTTGCCTCCAGTAAATGCTTTAAACGGCCAATTGGCATCGAGGAAAGTTACCAAGCGACTAGATAGTTTTATTGTAGCCATTGCTAAGATGAATTGGCTTTTTGGCAAAACTGTGATTTCTTGCAATCGCCATATTGAAATATATGAAATAATTAAAATGTGGAAAAATAAACACACCAAATTTTCAGAATCTTTATGGACTTAGAAAGTTTTTCTTAATTTGTTTCTACAAGCGTCTATAGAGTTGGCCACTTTGTACACATTTAGGCTTTAAGGACATACACGATGGAATCCCCTTATGGCAGGAGCGATGGCTTCTTCATCCACACATGCACACTTTGGGTTTGCTCAACAAAATATAGCAAATTAATCAACTTACCTGCAGTGAACCATTGCCATACTGCTAATAGGACAGCAGAACACAATATTTAATCAGTTCACACTGTTTATTTCACTGAAAACACGCTGAATTGATCAACTAGTGCTCATTTTCACAGAGAAAGTAATTTTTCGTCATCTTTGTTTACCTTTTAAAAGCCAGGATCTGCCTATTATTTTCTCTCAAAATACTGTATTTCCACTTCCCTTAGCCACTTGAACACAGTTTACTTTCACTGAAAGATTAATTATCATCGCGCTCTTGAAAACAGTGGACGAAAAATCTGTTTAATTAACGAGAATGGTGCAAAAATTCAGCAGCCGGTCTCAAAACTACGCGTTTTGCTTTTTTTCTAATTTACACTCAGCTGTGCGTAGCGTAGCAGAGCGCAGTGTTGTCAGCAACTGTTTGCGCGAGTGTCGTGGACTGATAAAAGTTTTGATTAGCGAAGTAAAAAATGTCACGTCTCACTAAAAGAACAAAAGTGGCAGTTTTGCGCGCACGGTCTAAAAAAGTGGTAAAAACTGCTTTTGATCTCTTAACTTGGACATTCGAAAATCCCTGGAATAGCTCACCGTCAACTGTTGGCGAATTTCAAAGAGAAATAAGTTCCGGAGAAGAATCTGTCGGCAAATCTCCCGACATTACACATAACGTTACCAAACCTAGCCCAATTGATGCTGGTTTTGAGAATCCCGGTCATACTTCCGAATCCGATCGTGAGTTTAGTTTTTGATTAGCTTTGCATTTGTTAGTTTGCATATTTACTTTCTTGTTTGGAAAGTAAAGGAATAACAGCGTTCATTCACTTCCTATTCCTTGGAAACTGGAGCGAGGGGTAGTGGAGTTTGGGTTGAAATTTTCCAGTATTTTAAATTAAATAAAGGCCACCTGGATCCCCCGTTTTTGGAAAAGCATGAAAATAATGGTTTTCATTTTTCATTTTCTCTCTGATGGTCGGTCGAAACAGAGTTCTATTTTTTCACGTTTAATTTTCAATTCAATCAAGTAATCAGGAGTCTCCAGACTGAGCTTTTAACCTGGTATCAAATTAATCAAAATTCTTCAACCACCGGAGTAATAAAATGGTTCCTATTGACTAAATAAATAGTTATTAGCTAATTCCACCATAATAATACCTTTTATAATGACGAACCGTTTTAGGAAATCGTCTATAAATTATTCACAGGAATAAAGTCTACCCAGTTAGGAATAAAGTCTACCCAGTTACCCAGTTAAAGTATTAAAGGTATTAACTATAAATTCATAAAGATTTGTTTGTTTGTTTTTTTCTTCTAAGAGTAATGAATTACAGAAGAGCTCCAATTTGCATGCCAAAAAAATGAGTGGCGAGAAAATTGAGATTCATCAGGCATTTTTTCACAGTAATTTTTTAAAGTAAGCCTTAAGAATTCTAGAAATATCAATGCTCAATATATTTAAGATATTTAACACACAAAATTCTAATATATGTTTGCTTCTTACAAAACCTTTAGTGAACTGTGCATGCAAATTTCCGGTGATGAAAAAATCTTCTGAACTGCAGTTTCAGTTGTTCGAATGTCTATCAGCTTAATTTTGTTACTTTTGCTAAAGCGGATTTCTAGCTTTTGAACAAAACGTTTGTTCATTTAAATCCTGAAAAATATGAATCCTCAATGAAAAATTGGATTACAATTATTATAGTGACGATCGCACTTTGTTGTTGAGGTAAGTACCCAAGTAACTTCGAAGTTCTTTTAAATAAAGGATCATTATTATAAATAAACAACTTTCAAGTTGATTCCTGTGAAAAAATAACATAAATCTGGCAATTGAATGATATTATCGTTGGTTGTCAGAGTTCAGTATGATGTGAAAATGTCCCTGGAATCAATTTTCAAACTGTAAAAAGCTTACTTATTATCGCAGATGCGCAAATTAAAACATTTTAAGTACATTTTATGTATCAGCTATCTAATCAACGACTTATCCGTTAGTTTATGATTCAGATTAGAACGGAACATTAACGTTTAAGATTCAACTATATTTGTATTCAACAAGATGTATCGCTTAATATTAAGCTTGCTTATTATGCCCCTGACTCCCCCGACCTTAGAAAAGTATTCTTATTTTGAGGTTTCATACTTTTTTAAGAATTTGAAAATTCTTAAATATGGATGTACTATTGAAAAAGAAAAATTAAAATTACTGGCAACCGCGACCGTTTTCTTCTTGATGCAACAATACTAATACATACGAGCTAAAAAGGGCTCGCACTACTACATGCATGTTGAAGACTGAGGATTCGAGGGAGTTTCACCTTAAAGATGCATAGAGGAGGTGTTGGTGGACAAAACAGTTTTGAATGTAGTTTCATCAACAAAGCCGGTAGGAGTGCTATACGGCTGCAATAGAACTGAAATTGTTACTTGAGTAGGATTACTTTTGTTCCTCCATCTCCAAATGTGACGTCTTTTCCTTCATTGATCTCCAAAATAATAATATTTAATTTAAATTAGTGCGTTACCCGGTCGTTAGCCATAGCCAAAAAATATTTTAGGATGCTAGAATATGTCGCCATGTGCAGATTGTTGAATGTCATACTGAACTGTACTTGTGCTACGCTGCGTTTATATTTTGCAAGTCTACATATTTAATTTGCAAGCTTTACAATAACGTGCAATAAAATTCAATCTGGTAAATATTTTATTTAAAACTGAGTTTGAAATTTATCACGGAATACAACAAATTTTAATTTGTACCTTGTCATGATGTGTGAATCCGACTGCGTTCGAAATAGGTCGAATGTTGTTCTAAAATCCAAAGACAACCATCATGTAAATTTTAGGCTTTCAAAATCAGTTCCAATATCCCAAGACCATAAGAAAGGTAACCCCCTAAAACGCACAAAACTCGCGCGATGTCGTCGCTGCAAAAATTAGGTGAGGCCAGCCAGCAGCAACACCGACATTGTCTGTCTTGTCAAGTCACTGCAAATTTTCTTTTTCCAACCGAAAATCATACTCCACATATAGGTATCGACTGCATTCCCAGTCCCACACACGGGTTCGGTGAGTAGGTTGTTTATATTTACCTGTCCCCGTTCTGCCTCCCGATGGCGAAGTGTCTACGGTTGCGTAACGCTCCGACCGCAACGCAAACAATCGATCACTGCTCAGCCTTAAAAGTACGCCTTAAAACAGCGCAAAAAAAAGAACCAAACAGCGTTCTCTGTTCGTGTGCGTGAGAATTTCGCTAGACCCAATTTGTTGCTGGGTTTGAATTTCAAATGACATTGCCCGGTTGCTGAGATTCAATTACCGCGACGATTGCCAGATCTGACTCCCGTGTGGAATTGCCTTTTCCCCGCCTTAAGCCCAGGGGGGGTTCGTGTGATGTGTTTGTGACGGACTGAAACAAAACATAATTATGAAAAATAGTCTTAATTATATAGTTTCCATAGTTTCTAACCGCTTCGTGGTGGCAAAGGTGTCTCTCGCTTCCAGCCTCTAATGCGGGCTGAGGAGTGATTATTGTTCCAAGGTCTCCGTCGTTTTTGCCGTCCAAATGAAATTACTAACCTGAACGTTTTTTCTCTCTCTCTTTTTCGCGCTCTGTTGTTGTGCGCTTCATTTCAGATCTAACATGATACTTCCCATCGATCAACGTGGTTCAGCAGCTTCGTTGTCTTCCTGGATTTACCCAACAACGACGGCGGCCTCGGCAGTTGGTGGCAAATGGAACTACCACCGGAGGCGGCATCAGCAGCAGTGTTACTACTTTTGTCCGCTAAAAACCTTTTACTGCAAAGAGATTATCAAGATCCGATCCGGCGGAAATTGCGAGTGCGGATCGGTTGTGTGATTAGCTTATCTAGTGTAAGTGTGTGAGTGTGTGTGATAGGTTGTTAAGAGTAGTGATATAGTGAGCAATATAGGTAGAATAATGTCACAGCGGAAGAAGATCCTGTACGGGTTGTTCGGGATCATCATCGGGCTGTGCGTTGGTGCTCTCTTCCGGAACTACCGGACACTGGAGATCGTCAGCATGTGCAACTCGATCAACAGCATGAAGCAAAAGTGTGAGTATGCATCATAAATTCATTGGTTTCCACGAAAACCACTCTCAGCTCCAAGGTTGTTGCCCAAGCCGAAAGCGCGCTCCCTCCGGATTAGAACGAACGTTTGCTCTTGATGAGAAAATTGCCTTCTGTTGTCTTTGGATGGATCACCGCCCCGAGAAGAAGATCCAGAGCTCCACTTATGATTGCTAAATTGTAGCTGATGAGAAAATTGCCCCTCGGCTCTGCCCCATCCCATCCATCTGTCTGGACTCTCTGAAGTGGCCCGTTCCGAACGAGCGCTTCAATCGCTCGTAATTTGCAGTGTTGGATGCTCTTGGAAATTTAAAAACGACTTGAAACCTAAACAGGTTGCTGAATCGGGTGAATTTTTGTGCTGGCTTTCTAGCTTCTGCATGTTTTTCCTTCGCTTTCGTACTTTCGGGACGAGATCGCGCGCATTTAAAACAAACGAATCTCGAAGTCGATCTTTGCTCTTTGGCTGCTGTTGTATCGCACTGTTTGTCTCCCTACTAGGGCTCTGTGCCGATGCGACAAACTTGTTGTCATCCGATGAAGATCTGGGGTGGCATTGCGCATCTCGATTCGAGAAATGTTAAACTCGAATCGCGTTATGTTTGGTATTACGTATTTTTTTCGAGTTCATATTTTTAGCGTACTAGATTTCGAGCTTAATGGGTACTAGATGAACTCGAAGAGAAATGTCAAATTATACACTCCCGTTTCATATTCCTTAACTTTTGAGTATAATTGTATACCACCTCTTTTTATCACACGGAAATATTACTCAATTTTCGCAAAAAGTGGATCTACTCATAAAATTGAAAAGATTCATTTATTACGAAGATTGAGTAACATTTCCGTAAAAGAAAAAGAGATAGTATACAATTGTACTAAAAAATTGAGCATAATGAAACGGAGTGTAAATGTATACAAACAAACATAACTTGCTCGGTAGTGAATTGTTTGCAGCTCAAAATTGAATTTTGAATGAAAAGTTTTCATCATGTACTTTGACGACAGTGACGATAATGGAGAAAGCACACTGATTCCGCAGAGACGTGAGCTGAGATATTGCAGCAACCCACTTTCTTTGAGTGAAAATTAGTGAGTAAATTGTAGTGAATTGTAAAGTTTGATGAAGATCCGAGAAGCTTATTGAAATTTCTTGAATTTCACATGAAGTTCGTTGAAGTTCCTTAAATTTCCATGAAATTAGTTAAACTTTGTTTTTTGTTGAAAGTTTATTGAATTTCAATGGAAATCGTTGAACTGTAGGTCGTAACATCCCTGAAGTTCATTGAATTTGTATAAAGATTGTTGAACTAGCCTAAAGTTAATTTTTTTTTAAATCTTTTGAACTTTCCTGAAGTTCATAGAACATCCCTGAACTTTGTAGAACACCCCTAAGGTTTGCAGAACTTCCTTCAAGTTCGTTCACTTTCCCTGAAATCGTTGAAGTTTCTTAAATTTTTATGAAATTTGTTGAACTTCCCTGAACTTCATTGGTAATTTATCCCTGAAGTCGTAGTCGTAGATTTTGATCTGAAGCTCATTAAATTTCCATTCAGTTTGTTGAACTTGGCTGAAGTTCGTGGAGTTTCCATGTAGTTCATTGAATTTCTATAAAGTTCGTCGAACATCCCTGAAATTTGTTGAACTCTCATGAGTTTTGTAAAATTTCCTGATTGCTAATGTTGTACTGTTAGGTTGGTTTGGTTAGGTAAAAGGATAATGGAGCCTCCCTTAGCTCCGCCGGTAAAGGTGCAAGTTATAATGCAAAATCAAGCTGGAGACTGCTGGGTTCGATTCCCGGTCTGGTCTAAGGATTTTTCAGGTTGGAAAATTCCTCGACTTCCCAAGGTATAGGTTATGACTGTACTTTCCAAACAATTTTGGTCATGCAAAAATAATGCAAGCATACCCAAATAATACCTGTGGAAGGGCATCAAGAACACAAGTCGAGAGCCAGCGTAAAGTCCCAGGAGGGGCGTAACAAAAGTGAGGAAGAATAAGAAGCAGAAGGATAATGATTTAACTGGTAGGTTTGATTTTTTTCCTTTTTTTCAACTTTTTTCAACAGTTTGGTTCATAAAATATCCATCAAAATCAGATTCATCGTTGTAATGACTACTTTTTTGAGTCTCAGCAATGTTTTTCAACTTCAATTCAAGACGCAGTTTTATGATTTGTAGGCTTTCTTGTTTCGCTTGCAATAGCATTTTTTGTATCTCATTGCTCTCTTCTTGTGATTCAACATATCTTCGGAATAGTTCCAGTTTTTCCTTCTTCGCGTTAGACCGCTTACTAACTCTTCATCCAGTCCTACCTCTCATTCCTAGCTCATCAGGTTGATCTTCTGCTTCCATCGATTCACCGGTAAAACCTTCTTTAAGGAATTCTTCTACAAACACTTCATTGCCTTTCTGCAGTTTGACTTTCCATGTAGGGTTCCTTTCCATCACCCGTAGGGAGGCTTCTACGAGAGAGCTTGCGACATCCAAACGATTTTGCAGCAGCTATGCCAGAAACGGATGCATTCAGCCCGGCGAATTTCACTACAATTTCTTCCTACATACATACATACATTTATTTGTTCAACATCACATTAAGGCATAATCAACTATAGTACGCCACAGTACTCGGTTTGCGGTTGCCGCTCTCCAACCTCGGTAACGCCAAATACTCGCCAGATCACGCTCCTCCTGGTCCACCTATCGTGCGCTCCACGCCTTCTTGTGCCCACCGGATCAGTAGCGAACACCAACTTTGCAGGGTTGTTGTCCGGCATTCTTGCAACATGCCCTGCCCACCGTATCCTTCCGGCATTGGCCACCTTCCCCTGCTGGGTTCACCGTAGAGTGCAGCGAGCTCGTGGTTCATCCTGCACACCACCGAAGATCGTCCTTAGCACGCGTCGCTCAAAAACTCTGAGTGCTTGCAGGTCCTCCTCGAGCATGGTCCATGTCTCGTGTCCGTAAAGGATCACCGGTCTTATTAGCGTTTTGTGCATGGTGCATTTGGTACGGGGGTGAATCTTTTGAGACCGCAGTCTCTTCTGGAGCCCGTAGTAGGCACGGCTTCCACTGATGATGTGCCTTCGAATTTCACGACTCGTATTGTTGTCAGCCGACAGTAAGGATCCGAGGTAGACAAAATCCTCCACCATGAATTTTTCTAATGTTTTTGTAATTCAGAAAACCTTCCAAAGTTGCGATTTGAAATACTTTTCGGGAAAATTATTAATTAATAGGGCATATGTCCATTTACTCAGCCTAATATGCAACTATCGATTGCATTTTTTATTTTAACTCATGAAATTTTTCAGCTGTACGCGATATTTAGCTTGTTTAACACTTGCTTAGATACGTTCAATAAGACATTTGGTAGAATGTATCATGAAAAACTATGCAACTCATTTTATAAAGTCAGAAACATTCGAGGGAAATGGATGTAATGTCGGTCTATAAGCATCAAATTGAATCTATTCATGGATGCAACTTCGTCCCATCCAATCGCTGTTTTTATTTAAATGCAGTCTTCATACGGTTTTCTTACTTATTTTATTATTTTATTCATTGCCATACATAAATTTTCACAAAATAAACTTACCCAAAATTGCTTTGAAATATTTAAGAAATTTTCACATATGATTTATAGGTCCTTTGATAATGAAAACAGAACAATTCTCTCTGCACAGCTATTTGGAGAATATTCAATCGAAACTCATACATTTCCATTAAAAATTTTACCAATATCAACATTTTAACTAAGTTTTTCATACAACAGGCCGTAGTTGGGAACAAAGTTTACCGTTTTCTTGTTAAATCATTGTCATTTTATCTATGTGAACAGTTAGTTTGTGACGTGTGACTATTTTCCGAACATCTAGACTACATTATTCTGTATATCGGTCAAATTTAGCCAAATTTAGATCATTCGAAGAACATGAGCATAATCTGTTCAATTTAAACAGTGAAATCATGATGTCTAAAAAACTGAGAAAATCGTTAATTACACGGAAGAAAGCAACAGTTAATTGATTAATAATGTCTGAATTGTTCCGTATTAAATTAATCATCTTGATAGAAATATATTTTGTTGATTTTCGCTAAATTAATGACATATTTGGAACACAGGCCGAATGAATGAGCTAGACTAACATTACATCCCCTTACCCTATGTGGACAAGTTTCGATATCTATTTCAAAGATGACTCAGAAGAGGGATTATCATCTAGTCATCACCAATTTATGCTTGATGGAAGTGAGGCTATTCACAACATGAACTCATTGAACATTTAGCATTCAAAGGTTGAATTCTAGAGGGTTTGAGCTGTTTAGTGGAATACCTGTAACTAGAAACTAGAAGAAAAATTAGTATTGTCCATTTAATTCCAACTACCTATGCTTATCTTGACAGATACGCGTATTTCGTCTACAATGTGCAGACTTCTTCAGTGTCTCGTACTAATAACTCGACTTGACTAGTACGAGACGCTGAAGAAGTCTGCACATTGTAGACAAAATACGCGTATCTGTCAAGATAAGTAAAGGTAGGGTGAATTAAATGGAAAATACTAATTTTTCTTCTAATTTCTAGTTATTCAAAGGTTGCTGTATGGATATGCATTAATCGATCTCACTTCAAAGATTTTATCTTGAAGTTCTCCGACCTTCCTGGTAAATCATTCATTTTTTTTCCTTAGCTCTAGCTAGCCTTAGTGAGGATTTTTTCAGAATCGATGATTTGTTTTTGGATTTTTGGAGGATTCTCTAAATTTTGGAAGAATTGTCAAAACTTTTTTGATATATTGCTAAACTTCTTGAAATTTTTATATGCTTCTATGCTAAATTTCAGGGAATTTTTCTTACCGATCACAACTCTCCAACGAGGTGAGATAGAAACCAAGGAATTGTAATTCCTACATGAGGTTGTGTTCTAGCGCAAAGGACGATGTGAACGGTTGGGGAGATGGTTTTTTACCATATTTCAATATAGCGTGATGCCTTCTTTTTCTTTAGCATTTAAAACGCATTGCTTTAACAGTTCATTTATTGCTTGCTCTCAACTTAGATGCACTTCCACAGATATTCATTAAGAGCTTTCGATGCCAGGTAATATTTTTACATTAGTATGATTGTGTGGCAAGAAGAATCATACCCATAGGGAGTCGAGAAATTTCCCTTTACAAAAAATTTCTAGACCAGACTAGGCATTGAACCCAGCCAGTTGCTTTGTAGCTGCGCCTTTACCGCCTGAGGTTAGGGAGGAGCCGGTGTCATGAGTGTGAATGAATCTCATATCATATGAAAGATTTTTGTACAGACTGCTTCTTCTGTTCGTCGGTGATTTTCTTTTGAATTTCAGGGAAACTCTTTCCGGATCTTCAACAAAGCTCTTTTGGTAAATTTCTGGCAAGTTTTTTCCTGAACTTTTAGCAAAATTTCTCATGAACTTCTTGGCATTCACTCCTAATTTTTCTCTAAATTCATATTTTACAACCCAACCTTACCTTCCAAGAACAGTTGATAAGTTATTTCCTGAACTTAGTAACTGTATGAACTTCTGATGAGTCTCATCCTGAACTGCGAGGTAAATTTCTCCCAAACTTTCGGAAATTTCTCTCCAGAGTTTCTTGAAAAATATTTTTAAATTTGTTGAAAAATTGTTCCTGAACTTCTGAGAAACTCTCTTCGGAAATTCAGGGAAGTTGTCTTATGAACTTCAGAGTTCCTAAATTTTTGAAAAAAATGCTGCTTCAACAACAAGAAAGTATCCCCTAATTTCATCATGTTTTTCTCAGAAGTACACAAAAGTGTTTTTTTTTGCATGGGGGATACGTTCCACTTTTAGAATAGAATCGTGTAAAAAATGACTAAATAGAGTAGATAAATTCACATGCTTAAACATTTTATATTGCTTCGATTTTGTTTGTTTGCCTCAAATTTTGAGTATTGAGTACACTGCCAAATTAAGTCGATAAGTTGTTCCGTTCTGGAGTTATCGCCGAAAACAACCCGTGTAAAAAGAACGTGCAAAAAAACCTTAGTGTTTCTAGCTGAACTTCTAGGAATTCCTGAACTTCGAGAAAACCTCACTCCGAACTTCTGAAACGTTTGCTTCATAACTTCAGGAAAGCTCTCTAGCACTTATGAGTAGCTCCATCTAAGCTTTTGGAAAATTTTCATTGGAACTTCTGGAAAGTTCTCTTTTGAACTTCAGAGAAAATTTCTGAAAATTTTGAGAAATTCTTTGCATTCTCTGGTAAGTTTTTCTTGAAATTATGGAAAGTTTTTTCCTCTGCTAACTCTATTAAAACATCAGATAAGTCCCATCTTGAACACCGCTGAAAATTTCACAAAAATCTTGGCAATGCCCTCTCTGGAATTTCTAGGAAAAGTCTTTAAAATTTGTTGGAAGTTTCTTACTGAACTTCTAAGAAGTATTCTTCTGAACTTTTGGGAAGTTTTCTCTTGAACTTCAGGGAAGTTTGTTCCTGAATCTCTGAGAAAACCTTGCTCAAATTAATAGATAGTACCAGTATTTCTCCTGAAAATTCATTTCTGACAGAAAGGCAGACAGACAGACAGACAGGCCGGGCATTCACCCAGCCCATAGGTTGAGTCAGAATACAACACCGTCTGATAAACCAAGCCAACCATTTTGATGTTAAGAATCTGATGCCAACCGTTCTTCGGAAGGCCGGGAAATTTGAATTCGATCAACCACATGATTTGCTGGATACTCTTTCGGTAGTGTATACCTACTGAACCTCAAAAAGAAAAATCATTTGTTTTTAAAATAAATCTGGTCAATTTACACGCGTTCTTGTTTTTCCATATTTAGATCGTAACATGCTCTATCCGAAAATTTATGAGGAATGTTTGGTTTGAAATAATCTGTTTTCCATTTGATTCCTGATGCGTTCATTTCCATAATTTTTTGTTCGCATCTCCTTGAGAAACTCACGAAGATCTCATCTAATTGTTGAGCGGCAATCCAATCTCCTGTAATATCTGGATTGTGTGCATTTTCTATCTGTCTTTACTTTTTCGGGAGGTTTCAACATCGAAACCCTCGTCTGACAGGCTTTGGTGGCGTCGGTAGGTTCATGAAATAAGTATCATAAAGTTGTTGTTCCATGAAAACTGGCGATTCCGGATTTCAAACATTTGCTATGTTAATTTCCTCGGTAGCACGGAGATGAGAATAACAGTGTTTATCTGTTTTATTTTGAATTGGCAGGTTTGCTTCAGCAATTCTAAAATTTCAGCGCCGAATGATTTTCGTGATTCGGTGTTCTAGCTTCATGCTTACACGGAAAACAAACTCGTTTCCAGATCCACGAACCGCAGTTATGAATTTCAGGATAATCAAAAATACGCCGTGAGCTGAATCATGTAATCACGAACCAGATCATGTCAAATCTCCTGATAACGTGAACTAGTTCACGGTCCGTTTTCGTTTTGCGAACGCTTTTGTTTCTGTGTATCTTACCAGTTACACCAAGGCTGTAGTCTTCTGTTGCCCGTTGCGAACTATTTACTCTATTTTCACCTGGCTTCCGTTCGACATCCTTCCCAAGTAACAATTTTAGTTTCATTCCAGCCGTATAGCACCCCTCCCTCCTCCATGCTTCTATAAGCAAGAATTTTTTACAGGCGGTTGTGAAAACTTTAGTGATCGTCAGTTGGTGCGAATCAAAACAAACCCAAAAAAGGAGAGAGTTCCTCTCCCATGTGCGCATCAATAAACAAAGTGCACACAATAGATCGCTAGAATAACTATACAAGCCACAGTGGTACATGAGCGTCTTCCAACCGGACATTTTTTGCCTGTTGAAGTGGCGGACTTAGTCCGTGCTTCGACCTACCCCGCAGTGGAATGTTAGGCAAAAATGTCGTTGGTTCGAGTACCACTGTACACATGCCCTTTTCGCTCAATTTCCTAAAAACATCTGTTATATTATCAAGCCTGCCGCACACTGACGGAACTATCAAAACTTTCTCTTCACATCTTTCATTCTAGCCAAAAACATTGTTGTTCACTCTTGGTGCCTCATGGTGATGAGCGAACATCTCCTTCTACATCATAATCGTTACTCCTCGCACGGAGAATATATAACATAACAATTAATGTATGTGAAAACAAGTTAATCAAAACTTTATAAGACCGTACAGAATTCGGAGATGTTTTTGTGAAAGATGTTATGACCACTTAAGAACCTTCATAAAACCTATTGGCTGCGATGAAAACCAGATTAAAGAGAAATGTCCACAGCTGTCAAACTTCACTGTGATATAGTGATGGGTTTTTGTTGTTCTCAAAGTTACAAATTTGTCAAAAAGCTAATTTATCTTCGCAACGACTACTATTTAAATATTGATTTATGTTTTTTGTCGCATTTAAACCCTCAGTGCCAACGTGCTGTTTAGTGCATTAACTGGAGGCAAAATGGGTTTATTATTTTTTCAACTGACTATAATAAGGTTATGTGAATGAGTAATAAAACGGCATTTCAACACAGCATTTTACGAGTTCATAAAATCAAAATAAAACCTTTAATAGAAGTGAAAAAAATTTGAGAAAATATGGTTTCAAGATCGTTCAAAACAAGTTGTGAAGGTTCTCATAAACCGGACAAAAATATGAAAACTAAGCACCTCTTGGTACCATGATAAAACCAAATTGATTTCTAGTGACTTTAATAAAACTTTTATGACACTTAATAAAACTGGATGGTTTTGGCAATGTTACTTGGGATTGGATATGCCCAACCCATCGTTGTCGATTGTTTTTTTGCGGTGTAGATTGTAAGAGGTTCTTCCAGTAACTAATCCAGTTCGTTGTTCATTCACCTTCTCCATATGCTGTCTTTCAATTGAGTGCAACCTATAAGTGCTTGCTAGTTACTTGGGCTTGTGTACAATTGCAGACACGGTTCGGAAATTTCAACGGTTCTTATACTATTCCATAGCGCAGATATAATCATGCGATTATTTATTCAACAGTCTAAATAATCATAAATTTAGCTTTAAATTCCAAAAAAAAAACCTGAGCAGTATTCTCCTAGTCCACTTTATAAACACTATCGCCACAGCCAACACATCTCAATGGCCCTTTTTAGGGCCACCAAATGTTTGCTAAAGAGTGAATTATAGTATTTTCTAACATAACTTCTTACTTATCTAATCCAACTTCCTTTTAGAACAGCACTTGCACCAACAAAATTTCGAGTAAAGAGTTAATAGATGTCTAATTCAATGAACATATTAATCCATCCAAGTGTTTAACGTAATCAACGTAAAGCGGTCGTATGTTGTATATGACCATGCTTATTTCATGTGTTGACTGTTCACTTGTCATCAGGCAGTTGCTTAAATACGACAATAGATTTGAGCTGTAGGATTAATTTTCTATGATTAATATTATATGACATTCGATATTTGTGTCCCATGCTATAACTCTCCTATTGTACGCTTCACTAATTGATTATGATCTCTTCATAAAGCTGGCTTCAAGGAGTGTCAGATCAACTTTGGCCTATTTTAGTTTCCCATATTTTTATTAGAAAGTACCAACATGCCAATTGCAATAGAAGAATTTCCACTTATGGGTCGCGCTTTGATGAATCCACTGGTTTCAATTTCTACAATGGATACTCATCCGCCTTCCGGAAACATTAGGAATCTTGTTCTGGATATGTTGCTGAGTTGGTAGCAATTGATTTGACATTAGGGATGATTTCCACCATGCCCATAGAACACTATTTCACCTTGTTGGATAGTCTTAGTACTTTTGAGGCCCACCGGCGATGAAAACAGTAAGGCACTCATCTTCCTTTCTTTCAACAATAAGGGAGCAGATGTGTGCGTTGGTCGAAGGATCATTTAAGATTGTCTTTTTCCGTCTATCACGCTCAATTCCAGGCAATGAAAAGGCGGACTCTCTAGAAAAGGTGGGCACACAAGAAGGCGAGCTTTATGAAAGAATAATTTCACATGATGAGTTTTTCACATTAGTACGTCTTCAAAGTTGGCAAAACGGTCGGACAAGTTATTCGCTTGGTCGGTGGTTATATTCCATTATTCTTCGTCGAGTTCATGATTTGAAGGTCTGGATGTAAGTCGGGATTTCATTCGAATGGTGTCAAGACTTATGTCCAACCACTACTCGCTAGGCGTACCTGTCTAGCTATTGGTCAACCATCTACGCCTAGCTCCTGAAAGAGGCTCTAGGAACCGGAGACTTGATGGCAGCTGCAGCCAAGAGGAGCATTTATCAACTTAAATAAGTTTCCTACCTAGCCCTTTCCATATGACGATGTGACCTATTAACCTCGAGCGAGCCACGAGTAATTGGCAGCTCACTTACAAGCACGGTTCCGCAAAGTGTAACATACGTCTGAGCCTTACAAATAAACAAAATAATTTATAAAAAAGAGGTTTTAGCTGTTCTTTGATGCATTGAAATACGAGCAATAGATGAGTCTATTATAAACTAGCAAATGCAACGCCTACCACGTTATCTGTCATTTTGGGTATTGCGATGAAAATAAACAGCGTTGATCAAACCAAACCAACTGTTGCAAACAACCGGAAAACGTAGGAAAATTTCGATCAGATTTCATGACTAAGAATCTTATCGGAATGTTCTTCACCTTGAAAGTGAGTTTACCGCCTCTGCCGATCAAACATACATCGGCGCAGAGCTCTGCTCTCGATCTCTCTTCTTTCATTTGGTAGACGACATTTGGCAAGCGACAAGACGGCAGTGGTGCGAGCGTAATTTCATCTTTGCCCTCTCTCGAGTGCTGAACAAATTTGATCGGGCACATTTCTGACATGCCAACAAATCTCAACGACTTTCAACGTCAAATAAGCGAGTATGATCAATGGCGTGGTTAGGACCTATCAAGATAACGACTGAAGGCAATTTATTTTCTGCGGGGATCCTTTTTATCAGCCTCAATTACCACGCACACCTCTGATGACTTTTTTTTTTGGGACGTCCCAAATAGCCGCAGCGGCTCAACGACAATTGGTCATAAATCAAAGCTAATTAGTGTAAACGACAAATTTACGATCCCAGGACCGGTTAGCGCCGACTTCATGTGCCAACCCCCCCGTCGTCGACACTTTTGCCTACACCGCAATGGAATGTTATTGCAGATCGGAAGTTTCTGAAATCCGCACCGATGAGAAAATAAAAACAGTTCGAGAAAATTGCTGTTCATAATTATTCCCAACCAGGACCTCCCACACTTGTGAAAGATATTCGATCCCTCTTCCCCTGCATAGACGAAGAAGTTCTAAGAAAAGAAGTCTCCCTCGGATCGGCCGAAGATGGAAGACACGTGTTTCGTTTTTCTTCCCGTTTGTGTGGGAATGCAAATTGAAGTGCAGAATGGGAAATCCTCAATAAACAACCCAGATTGAGAGCAGGCCCGAGGGCAAATACATAGACCGCATCGAAAGGCATTCAGCGCGCATAAGTTTGTCGCATCTGATTGAAACCTGCACGCCACTTGCACTTTCCGATATGCACACCAGTCGAGAAGAATCTTGATTGGATAATCACATGCACTTAATGCGCATACAGCTTCGAGTGACTCAATGCGATCCGATTCATGACGCTTAACACGACCAACATTGTTGTACCGAGGCGGATTAGAAGTACTGTTACGTCCCATTCAGGCTACGATCCATTAGTGTGTCTACGCTCTACGGACGTGCGAGGTTTCATGCACCCCCTCGACGGAGAGTCTTTTATTTTTAGATTGATATGGTCTTCATCTGCGAAGCGCACTTCAAGGGCTCTGCCGGATCGGATCCGATTCCGAGTCGGGTTTCTGGGATGACGGTGGGGGAGGACGAAGGAGACGAACGAAAAAAATAGAAGTAATCTTCCATATGTCTAGCTTCAAGTTGACTCCAGCGAGTCGATTAACTTATCTACGCTGACTGATGGGTGTCGTAATGAGGGAGGTAGGGGGTCTCTCCGATTCCAGCACAAAAGCCATTATTTGCTTTTTGTCGAACATGATCATAATTTTTATCGAAAAATGTTGCTGGGGTAACTAATTAAAATGTTTTTCTTGTGTTATTTTTCGTTTTTGAAGTTGCATCTTGGGGGTTTCGATAGTACTTGTGCAGTTTTGTATTTTACGTAAACCTACTTTACTTCATCAAACGAAACTGTTTATAATGAAAACAAGAAAATTCCATTTGAGGTTAAAAAATATTGTTTGATACGAAAACTTCATATGCATAATTCAACCATAAGAAGTACATCGAAAAGTAGTTATTCACATTCAAACATTGGAATAAAACCAAACATAATTCGCAAATTTTCAAGGCCAATGTATTTTCCTACAGCTTAACATGTTTAAAAAATCAAATAAACTTAGTTTGCCGTCTGTCCATCAAGTTTAGTGCACTTCCTGGACGCTGCTGACAGGTTTTTCTTGAAGTCTAACATGTTGAGGGCCTCTGCCTCTGTCTATTTATGGTTCCGCTTGGTGATTGCCCAGTAGCGTTTGACCGGTCGAAGTTAAAGACAGTTTGGTGGGTCTTATATCCTAACCTTACCTTACCAATCAGACCAAGGCATGTGTGGCCTCTGCTATACACAGATGTTGTCTCCATTGTTATCGGTCCATGGCTGTACCTTACCATCCTCGCTGTCTGCAAAGAGTCCGCCGGATGTCTTCTAATTGATCGATGCACCTTGCTCGTTGTGCGCCTCTTCGCCTTGTACCCATCGGTTCGTTTTCAAAAACTATTTTAGCAGGGCTGTCGTCAGAAATTCTTACGACATGCCCAGCCCATCGTAGTCGACCGATCTTAGCGATGTGTACGCTGTGAGGTTCTCGCAGCAACTGATGCAATTCGTGGTTCATTCGCCTCCTCCACGTTCCGCCTTCCATCTGCACTCCACTGCAGATCATGCGCAGAACCTTGCATTCAAAGACACCAAGGGCGCGTTGATCCTCCACTATCAATGTCCATGTTTCGTGGCCGTAGAGAACTGCCGGTCTAATTAATGTCTTGTAGATGGTCAACTTTGTAGTTAAGCGAACTTTGTTGGATCTTAGCGTCCTTCGGAGTCCAAAGTAGGCACGATTGCCAGCCATAATACGCCTTTGTATCTCTCTGCTGCTGTCGTTATCGGCGGTCACCAATGAACCTAGATACATGAATTCGTCTACTTCCTCGATTTCATCCCCGTCGATCTGAACTCGTGGAGGAGGCTAACATTATCTTCTCGTGAGCCTCTTTCCTTCATGTATTTTGTTTTTAACGCATTAATCACACGCCCAGTCCTTCCAGCTTCAGCTTTTAGTCTGATGTACGTTTTCGCCATCGTCTCAAAGTTGCATGCCACGATTGGTTGGTAAATGACTGGACAATACGTACCATTGGTACTTCGCGTACCTACAGGTATAAAATTAATCCTACTGCGATCCTAGTCTCTTGTCCAGTAACTCGTATCCCAACCTTACCGTGGTGCCGACTATGAGTAACCATTATAAACATTGGGCTATCAACCCCAGTGGGACCTTGGTCATATATTGACAGGGAAGAAGGCTGCCCTCTTCAAAGGGTGCAGTCTATCTGAGCGTCTGTTCTCGATGTTAGGAGCGGCTGATCATAGTCCTCTTGCCAGCGTGGGACTGTGCACGATGGTCTTTCGGCGAGACAAGGGGTTGGGGAAGGCCTAACAAGCCTCCCTTAAAAAAACTCAATGTTTCAAATAATACAGAAGTTAATATGGGCCGGAACAATCGGCAAAGACCTGGGGGCTGATATCCTTTTCAATGAAATCAGCGTTGTTTTCCGAAAACCACTGTAGAGTTGATCTGGCATAAGAGATCAGAAGTGATTTTTTCCCCTTTACAGGGCTGGTAGCGGATTTATGGATAAATAATAGTGACTTTAGTGACTAAAATGTTGAAAATAGTGACCGTACGTACAGTTAAAATGAACTAAGTGAACACCTCCGTTTGCAAAAATGAGTATTACTACGGCGCAGTGTCACTTTTTGGGTTTTTTTTTTCTTGAAAAGAAGTCTGTAATAAAGCGACTTTTTTTTTCTCCACGACCTCCTGCAGCTCGTTTTTTTTTTTTTCAAAACCCTGTTCTCTTCACACGGTCGAAATGCCTTCTAGCATGTGCTGTACTAGAATAACTTCTGACATAACTTGCTTTTCAATTGCTTTTTAGAGCCGATGATTGGCTTCTGCAAACAATCTGTGAAAAAAGTAATTTTGTCTTAATATAGATTCGGTAATTCACTGTAAAAAATAACATACTGATCATCAGTTTGTCTTCGCGCATCTTCTTGCTGTCATCCTCGTTTTATCCTATCATTTCCTTTCTATTACATTCTTCGGCTTTTTTTTCCTTCTTTTTCCTTCCGTTTTTCTTTATTTTCAGCTATTTTTCTGTACTCTGTACTAGAAGTCAGCACTCCGCATTTCAAGAGGTTCCATTAGTCAAGAAGTAGATCATAAAGGGTGTTTCAATTAAAATTCGGTCAACTTAAACTTGACCCATTTCTTTTCATCGTGCATTCAAAATTTTGCCGAACCCTCTTGATCTGCTGTGCTTTCTATTTCGAGTTGATTAAACAGATCATTAAGCGCTGTGATCGGAACGACCCAGTTCTGACTTTGCATCGAACGTTGACCCCGAGAATTATTCTACTACTAGCTGAACCCGGTGCGAGCCTTGCTACGCATGCAACAAAATGAATGAAAATTTAATAGAACCTGCTCATTTATGTTGTTTTTGTGAATGCATCTGGTTAAAATATTTTCGTTTATTAATGTAATTTCTGAAAAAAAAAACAAAGATTTATGTTTTTAATTAAACTTTTGGATCGGTAGTTTCTATAGGTCTTTCTTTCTGCGTAGAAGCATTTCATTGACAAAAAATGTATCATCAAACGAAGCCGTATCCTGTCAGTTTGAATGTAATTTTCCCTTGCATAACCTTTGATCAATTTCTTGTGCATAATGTAGCACTGAGAGTAACTCAAGCATCCCCCATTCTTGGCTAAGCAGGGGTCAAACTTCTATCAGTACATGCTTCTTACCCTAGAAATACACATTTTGAGTTTAAGTTGCATGGATAATTCTCATGTTTGGTTCCAATTTCTGTTTCGTTTGTTTGAGAGGCCTCCCCTCCCACCAGAGAGATGAGGTCTCAAACCACCTTAGAAAAATCTTGTCTAAAACTCCCCACATGCCAAATTTGGTTCCATTTGCTTGATTAGTTTTCGAGTGATGTGGCAATTTGTGTTTCATTGGTGTGGAAGCACCCCTTCCAGATGAGGGAGGAGTCTCGAACCATCATAAGGACCTTCACCGACTCCAAAAATCCCAGCATAAAAAATCCGGACATACTGCATACAAATTTTCCGGCCATACTGCATACAAATTTGCATAGCAGTAGGCATAGTTCTCATGTTTGTTTGAAATTTGTGTTTCATTTGTATGGGGACCCCCACTTTTCAGAGAGAGGAGGGGCTTCAAAACTACAATAAAAACATTTCTTGCCTTCAAAAACTCGCTTATACCAAATTTGGTTCCATTTGCATGATTAGTTCTCGAGTTATGCAGGAATTTGTTTTTCATTTGCATGGGAGCCCCTTTTTCTAGAGAGCGGGAGGGTCTCGAACTATCATAGGATACTTTTCCAAACCATAAACCCCTGCATACAAATTTCCATGGCAGTAGGGATAGTTCTCATGTTTGATATGTTTGGTTGAAATTTGTGTTTCATTTGTATGGGAGCCCCCCTTTCCAGAGGGTGGCGGGGTCTCAAGAAACCATAGAAACATATCTTGTCTCCAAAAACTCCCACATGCTAAATTTGGTTTCCTTGCTTGATTAGTTCTCGAGTTATACAGAAATGTGTGTTTCATTTGTATGGGAGCCCCCCCCCCCTTCCAGATATGGGAGGGGTTCCAGACTATCATAAGAACCTTCTACGACCCCAAAAACCCCTCCACGCAAAATTTCACGCCGATCGGTTCAGTAGTTTTCGATTCTATAAGGTTCAGACAGACAGAAATTCATTGTTATACATATAATAGCTGCGTCCGGTGCGTGCGCTGCTACGCTTGCAACTAAATGAAGGTAAATTTAATATAACTGGCATCTTTATGGTTTTTTTTGCCTTCAAAACCCCCCACATGCCAAATTTGATTCGATTTGCTTGTTTAGTTCTCGAGTTATGAAGTAATTTGTGTCTCATTTGTATGAGAGCCTCCCTTCCTGAGAGAGTTGGGGTCTCAAACAATCATAAGAACCTTCTCCAGCCCCAAAAACCCCTTCATATAAATTTTCACGTTGGTCGGTTCAGAACTTTCCGAGTCTATAAGGGTCTGACAAACAAACAGACAGACAGAAATTCATTTTTATGCATATAGAAATCTAGCCTCCAAAAACCCTCCATATGCTAAAAGTGGTTTGATTTACTTGATTAGTTCTCCAGTTATGCAGAAATTTGCTTTTTATTTGTATGGGAGCCCCCCCCCCCTTTCAAAATAGGGAGGGGTATTGAACTTCCATAGAAATATTTCTTGCCTCCAAAAACCTCAACATGCCAAATTTGGTTTCATTTGCTTCATTGGCTCTCGAGTTATGCTAAAAATTATGTTTCATTTTTATGGAAGTCTCCCCTTTCAGAAGGCGGAGGGGTCTCAAACCACCTTAGAAACATTTGTTTCCTTCAAAAACCTCCATTTGCCAAATTTGGTTCCATTTGCTTGATTTGTTCTTGAGTTATGCAAAAATTCGTGTTTCATATATATTAGAGACCCCTCTTCCAGTGAGCGGAGGAGTCTCAAACCACAATAGAAACATTTCTTGCCTTCGAAAAACTCCACACGCCAAGTTTGGTTCCATTAACTTGATAAGTTCTCGAGTTATTCAGAAATTTGTGTTTCATTTGTATGGAAGCCCCCCCCCCCTTTGGCCCATTCCAGATGGCAGAGGAGTCTCAAACCTCTATAGATACATTTCGCTCCTCCAAAAACCTTCAGATGCCAAATTTGGTTCCATATGCTTGATTAGTTCTCGAGTTATGCACAAATGTGTGTTTCATTTGTATGAGAGCCCCCCTCTTACAGAGGGCGGAGGGGTGAAGAGTCACCTTAGAAATATTTCTTGCCTTCAAAAATCTCTACATGCCAAATTTGGTTCCATTTGATTAGTTCTCGAGATATATAGAAACTTTTGTTTCATTTATATGACACCACCCCCCCCCCCCCTCCCAGAGAGAGAGGAGGGGTCTCATACTATCGTAGAAACAATCATTGCCTTTAAAATCCCCGCATGCCAAATTTGGTTCCATTTGCTTTATTAGATCTAGAGTTATGGAGAAATTTTAGTTTCATTTGTATGACAGCACCCCTTCTAGGAGAGGGGAGGGGTCTCAAACCACCATAGAAAAAAAAATTGTCTCCAGAAAACCCCACATGCAAAATTTGGTTCCATTTGCTTGATTAGTTCTTGAGATATGCAGAAAATTCTGTTTCATTTGTATGGGAGCCGCCCTTTTAATAGAAGGGAGGGGTCTCTGACTACCATATAAACATTTATTGCCTCCAAAAACTTCCGCATGCTTAATTTGGGTTCCTTTGCTAGATCAGTTCTCGAGTTATGTAGAAATTTGTGCTTCATTTGTATAGGAGCCCCCCTTTCCAGAGAAGGGAGGGGTCTCAAACCATCATAAGAACCTTTCCCGGCCCCAAAACCTTTTCCATACAAAATTTCACGCTAATCGGTTCAGTAGTTTTCGAGCCTATTAGGTTCAGACAGACAGACAGACAGAAATCCATTTTTATATATATAGATAGATAGATATCCGATCTTTTTTGAAAGCGGTGAGCAACACGTGCCATCTAAAATGAGTATAGCGAGCTGATGACAGCAGTCATCTGCAAGGACATTGAGGTAGAAGAATTGGAAGACTTGGAGACTTGTTGGAGAAAACTGTTGTGTTTCAAACGAGCAGATGGGAAGCTGGATTTTCCTTTGCTAAGAAAGTTGATTGCGAACTTTCTACTTATTCCGCATTTTTTGGCAGATTTCATGATTCATTTTAATATCACTACTGGCCTGTCAGAAGAGCTTAAGTGCAATGATAGATTTCCCCCGAGAATACCGATCCGTTTTCCAGTAGAAAGAAAATCCGTTTTGCTGTAGTGTGATGTAGGGAAACCGAGAATTGCACTTAAACACTATTGAGCACCCAATTAACACCAAAAACATATTTTTGGTCAGTTATCTTGAAATTATGTTATACAGGAGTATTAAGAAGGAAAGAAAACAATCTTTTGTCATATACAAGCTGAGAGGATGTTATAGCAAAACATTTGCCTATCATAAGTCCCTTA
>JASCZW010012216.1:0-29254 GCA_034211315.2 Aedes japonicus
ATTACACCGATATATATTATGGTTGTTCATGCGATGTTTAAGAGCTTCTATACGCTTGTTGGCCTTCTTTTTTGCTTTTTGCTGTAGTTCCCGAATATGTTTCCGTGAATCATAATCGGTCCAGTCATTTATCCAAATCCTTTTCGACCCAAGAGTACGCCAACCCTCCTTGACATCAATCGTTCGGTTTGATAAGCTTAGACGTGGATCAGCAGCAGTGGTCATTCTCGAACATGAAGACGACAACAGTTTCATCTCGTCCCTAATTCCCATAACTACATCCGATGGAAAATTACCAGATGCAGAAGCGATTGCCAATATATTTTCACGATCATTGTCCCTTTTGATCCGATAAACGGTTTAATGTGTCTTCAATTTTAGCATTGATTTATTTATTTATTTATTTATTTATTGTCGTCAATCAGTAGAAGATCATTTTTTACATTTTATTATTGACTTGCTAGCCTCGAAAAGAATTTTTTTTTTCAGTGTATTTCTGTCCATAGTAATATCAATTATTGCACTGCATGTATTATAGCATGACATCATTCTATTTAATGGTCCGTTTTTGGCATCGGCTGTGTTCTATGACTGTTGATATAAAACAAGTTTCTATTCTTATACCGCGAATAGGAGCTTAAAAGGTTAATCACTGGAATGTATACTCTTGGCGCAATAACATCATTTATAAAGGCTACCATTGCAAACTCTCTTCGGTTTTTTAAGTGTGTCTAAATTATTTAGCATGCCCATCCAAACCTTCGTAAAGCAAATAACAAAAACTGTTTTTGTACTGATTCAATACGATTTACGCGTGAATCGTGATGTGGGGACCAGAGTATGCTACAATATTCAAGAATGGGTCCAGCATATGACAATGTACAATGTTTTGATTTTGTAGGGGTCCTTGAAATGAAAACTAAACCTCTTGATAAAACCGAGCATGTTGGTTGCCTTGTAGTAGATAATGTTATTATAATGCTCGACAAAGGAGTCAAGTATAACACCTAGGTCTTTAATAGGACTGCATCTATACAGGAATACAAGATAATATCGTATTTCCACGATACTTTTTGATGTCAGATTTTTTGCCGCATTTGAAAATCGGCATCAGAAAGGATTCCTTCCAAACTGACGGAAGAATACTAGATTCAAGGGATGAATAAAAATAGCCAAAACAAAGGTTTCGCTAGCTCTTTCGATACTGCTGTTAGAAAAGCTGGCGGCGGACCATTGGGTCCAGCTCCCTTAGGAGCATCCAAGGTATTTATTAAAAGTAGAATTTCGTTAAGTGATATGTGTAGTGTAAACATCCTGGAAGAAGTCTGCGAATAAATTGCTGATTTCGTTAGCGGGGCGGTTTTGCCTGTTTTACTGTCTAATTGCATTTTTGATGGAAAATTATACGACTGTTGTTCGGCCTTAATGAAACTGAAAAAAGATTTTGGGTCTAACTTTATACTATTTTCTACGTCAATGTTGCAATCCTCATAAGCATCTCTTTTATTTCTAAGTTCAACTGGTCACATATGGTTAAATATGTGGTGAGGTTTAAATCATTTTTATATATTTTGTCAGCTTCATGTGCTTTTTGTTTTCTATTTTCCGGGTTGATTATTTTTCTACTATACCATGCTGGAACTTAAGAATTGTTTGATCTTCTTCTTTGTTTCTTAGGTACTGTCGTCTCAAAAATCTCGTATATTACTTGGTAGAACTTGTTCACACTCTAGCTCTATGTTCAAATTACGAATCAAATTTTACCAATCAAAGTAAAATAAAATTAAAATACGACCGATCGGTAGAACGGTGACGATTGAACTACGATATAATATGATATAGGATAACCATATTCCTTAGTTCGTCTGCGAAAAGATCAGAAACAATCACAAGCAGTAGTGCATCATGGTGTTCAACAGTCTAACAAATTTCAATGGTTTATCTTTTAGCCGAACAATTGAGTTGTCATTACGCCTTTGTCTTCCTGCAATTGTCAATTATTACTTAGCGTACAAATGCAATACAATGAAAATCACAGGCAAATAACACTTCCGACAAGAAATTTATCGTGAAAAATCACAATCATTGTGCAACGAAAAAAAAAATCACAGCTCTCCATCTGTACACCACGTGGTGAGTGCATCTGAAATTATATGCCAGCCACTCACGCGCGCCAGCGCGTTATCCTCGCTCTTTGTCTTCTGACCAGCAAATGGCCGTTTTCTCCAATCAAAATCCTCCGCTATGAGTCGACTCTATATCGACTTCTAAACTGCTTATAATCATCAAGTCACTCGCGACAAAGCGGAAAAATACTTTAATTTAATCGTTTATGTCCACGTGGCACAATACTAACAGCACTAACAAGCGCCATTTATATGCATGACGGTAACTTCTTCTGCTTTCTTAAATACTCGCCTCATATCGTCCGCACTTCCTGCAGTCCAGATCCATAAGAAGTGCTCCCCGAAAGATACAGTGATTAGCTTTCGGAAATATTCGACTCCGACAAGTGCGGCACAATCCTTGTATCGTGCCCCGATGTTACATAATCGAAGTCGTGAGCTCTCATCAGCTGGGAACTTGACCAGGATCATATCAATTGCAGCCATCACTTTACTGTAGCGCTTGTCTTGCTCCAATTGTCCACTATGTCTCATAAACTCTATCAAGTTGAACTGTTCTTTATGAATAAGAGTATCTAGATATTCTGAAATTCTGGTGGTGGCATAGACTGCTTTCGTTACTGAGCCTCATTTAGTAAGACTAAAATATTTCTCAATAGAAATATTAGATGTCGATTATGGTGTTAATGTTTAACCTTAATGGAATTGACATTATTCGAAATTTTTTTTTTAGTTTGTCTGCGAAGTGATTCAAAACAATCATAAGAAGTAGTGCATCATGTTGTTCAAAATTTATCGAAACAATTTCAACGGTTTATTCTTGAGCCGAAAAAAAAACACTTCAGAGGTTTCGTACTAAATGTACTGAAATCGTTCAAATTTAGTTATAATCAGATTGATCTCACCGGAAATTGTTGCTGATATTCAGTCTTCATTTGGACGGCTTCGCTGTGATGCTAAAGGATGCATTTATGTCTCTCTAGGAGTAGCACTCCGGTTAATAAATTTTCACAATATATTTATTGAAAAAAAGAAAACATTTAATCTTACTACATTTGTACTTAATCTTGAAGATGAAATTAAACTGATGAGGACTCGGACTCGACTCAGCAGGTCGTTGTTTAGCTCTGTTCACGGTTGAAGGCGCCACTCCCAGCTTCTTTGTGACATCTCGGACGGAGAGGTTGGGGTTCCGCTCGAAACAGCGGGCAACTCTTTTGTCATCGCTGTGGCTAATTTTAACCAACTGAACTTAATCTAAAAACAAGAGGTGAGATAGAGGTGAAGTAATACTTGCATTACCACATTACTTGGCAACCTATGTCACGTTCCTATATTTTGTTGCTGCAATATTGGCAATTCCATGAGAGTATCCATAGTAGGGATTATTTCCTAAAGCCGTTAGGGTAGCGACTATTGCTATACAGCTGGGAACATAGCAAATACGTCCAACCAGTTGAAATCAGGACATTGAGATATGGCAGATCGGATGGTACAGGCCGCTTGGCTGATCGTTGTTGATAGACGAATATTCGCTGCCGGGATCAGTCCTAGCATGGCATTAAAGATATTTTGTGCATTGGCTTCTGTCAACGCTGCGCCATACGTAGTGTAAACCGATCTAATCAGGTCAATACCTATTTGACACTTAACCATCAAATCGTTTGGGATCCCTTCGGATATCTTTGTGGCGCAATTGTCACTAATGGAGCCCCGTTTAGCTAGCCCTGATACGACTGTTATTAGAGCAGTCGTCTCTTGAGCAGGATTCATGATATGGACGAAAATAGCATCGACCTTCAAACGTTTCATAAGTGGTTTGCTGATTTTCTGGACCGTTCTGGACGCCCAAATGAGGTCACTACAACAGAGAACGTCAATAAAATCCATGATATAGTATTGGAGGATCCAAAAGTTAAATTGAGAGAGCTAGCTAAGGCTTAAGGCATTTCAAGGGAACGAGTTGGCAACATTATGGATACGGGAATGAAGAAGCTCTGGGCGCGATGGATGCCGCCTTTGCTTACAATGGACCAAAAACGCATTCGTGTTACAACCGCTCAGGAGAATTTGAGCAATCCGAAGGCGCAATCCGAAGGCGTTTGTGCGCCCATCCATAACCATGGATGAAACTTGTATCCATTACTACACGCCGGAGTCATCGCAGCAGGCAAAACAGTGGGTTTCACCGGGCGAAAGTGCTCCGAAGCGCCCGAAAACGCAACATTCGGCGGGAAAGGTTATGGCCTCCGTGTTTTGGGATGCGCAAGGTGTAATATTCATCGACTATCTTGAAAAAGGTAAAACCATGCATGCAGCGTTATTGAATCGTTTGAAGGATGAAGTCCAGAAAAAACGGCCGCATTCGCAGAGAAAAAGTGTGCTCTATCATCACGACAATGCGCCTGCCCATTCATCCTCAATTGCTCAAGAAAAATTGAATGAAATTCTGTATCAAATGGTCAACCAATTCCTGGAGTCTAGTCACTGCTTGATCTGCTGGCGATACGAGCTCAGGTCCTAGACTCACCCCTGCCAATTCACCCATAAAAACAATCCTGATCACATCTCATTTCCCCTCTGACCCGTGCATTGATGCCTTTGACCAGGCCATCAGGTTGCAGAAAAGGAATTGTGTGTCTGTTAATTCCAGGCGCTGTCCCGGCCTATCATGGAATCTAGCCCAGATCCGTCGTGTCTGCGATAGGCATAGCTTCTTGTAAATCTCAGATGATGACTGATAACGGTTTGTATTGGTCTGTTTCCACAAGATTGATCTCCCCATGACCTCTTGGCCAGCGATGTCTTCATGTCAATCCCGTGTAGACCTAATTCGAAGCTAATATCCTTCGGACATGGCCGGCACCGGTATTTCTTAAAATTTGATCACCAGTATTTACACATTGAGGATGCATGCTAGTCCCAAACATCATCTGCTGGTTCTCTGTGTAATTACAGCTGATCTGGCGATAACGGTGGTAGCAACCATGGACGATCATAATGGCTAACGACAGGCAAGGAAAAAGCACAAATATGAGGAAAGGCGTGCTTACGTTATCAGTTTAAAAAATACCAAATCACCAAAATACCAGTTTAAAAAGTGCAACACAACTTTGATCTGTTTGCAAATATAATCAAACTTCCTTCATAAAAACAAAAATAACGATTATTTAATAGTTTATCCAGAGCCTGTCACATCTCCAAGTCGAAAAAATGTTGCCATACAGTGATTCTACGGATATTTTTGTTTTAAATTTCCCTTCAGACAAATCAAAATATCGATATGATTATGAAATACTCAGCAAAGGTTTCCCCATCCAAATGGTTAATCAAATACTGACAAGATTTAGTGAACTTCTTTAATTGACAGTAAAGGTAAGAACTTAGACAACTGTCAGAAAAAAAATCAAAAAAAAAATTGAAAAATGGTATAGAATTATAGTTGAAATTGAATTCAAACATCCACTTAAAATGGTTATCATTTCGTACTAATGTTGTTGTTTTCCTAAAGGGAACAGTGTTCCCAGATATTTTGGCTTTCAAGAGATCAGGAAAGAATAAGTGAAAAATCTTTACTTCGAACAGAAAATTTTGGTCAAACAGTTAAAACTAAATTATTATGTACTAATGTGATGTTTTTCTAAAGGGAACAGTGTTCCCAGTTATTTTTGCTTTCAAGAGATCAGGAAATAAAAAGTGAAAAATCTTCACTTCGAACAGAAAAATGTGGTCAAAAAGTTAAAACTAAATTATTATTTACTAATGTGATGTTTTTCTAAAGGGAACAGTGTTCCCAGTTATTTTTGCTTTCAAGAGATCAGGAAATAAAAAGTGAAAAATCTTCACTTCGAACAGAAAAATGTGGTCAAAAAGTTAAAACTAAATTATTATGTACTAATGTAATGTTTTTCTAAAGGGAACAGTGTTCCCAGCTATTTTTGCTTTCAAGAGATCAGGAAAAAATAAGTGAAAAATCTTCACTTCGAACAGAAAAATTTGGTCAAAAAGTTAAAACTAAATTATTATGTACTAATGTGATGTTTTTCTAAAGGGAACAGTGTTTCCAGTTATTTTTGCTTTCAAGAGATCAGGAAATAAGAAGTGAAAAATCTTCACTTGGAACAGAAAAATGTGATCAAAAAGTTAAAACTAAATTATATATTATGTTCATAAAAGAAAAACATTACGATTCGAATTAAAAAAGATGTTTACAATTACTTCTGTTATTATCTGAATTGCATAAAATAATTAAAATAATTTCATCATTAAATCATTAGCTTTCAGTAGGCAACAGATCCTTTCAAACGCAAATCCTAAAATTGAACTAGATTATTCATAATTTCGAATACAAGATGTTAGCAATCTAATTATTCAATACTTCTTCAATTATAACTGAAATCGATGGCTTTGCGTTTCTATTGGAGAGGTGTCGAGTGATTAGAAAAGAATTTTATAAAATTTGTAAGGCACTCATGAAACAACGAAAAAATAAACTTTACAATACCACTAGTAGTTCTATGAAATCATAAAATAAGTAGGGAAAGCTAGCAGTGTAATGCAGTTTGGAATAACATAGAAGACAACAATGTTACGCCAGAAATCGATCGCATGCACGGTTCACATCTCTAATTGTCGACGCTTAGTTCCTGAGGGTATTGCCAAACCATGGATTATGCAGAAAGACAACAGACCGGGACCATCTCGCTCATGAATGCTGTTAGAAAGACTCGTGTCCTGCCTTAGCTCATTCGGTAAAGGCGCAGCTACAAAATGACACCATCCAGGTTCGATTCTCGGTCCTACCCTTGGAGTTTTTCGTAGACGATTTATTGTTTATTCTTGGGCCCAAGGTATGATTGTTCTTGCCACACGATCATATTAATGCCAAAATAATACCTGCCATCGAAAGCTATCCAACAATGGACGTGAATGTGCCTTCAGAGCATAAAACGGAGAGCTAGCAATAAGCTTCAAATAGCTAGGAAAAAGGAATAACCTAGAAATGCTTAGAAAAAGACTCAAGGCATCGTTATCCCTACTTCGGCCGGGTGTCCCAATCGGCGCTAGCAATTATTCTGTACATCAACTTGCAAGTATAGACAACACAATGGCACCATGTGTATGATAGTTCAGCAACGACGATACAGTGCATGGCCACTTGGACTGGTTCTGGATGGAACTCGTGAATTTCATGCTCGATAATCAATACTGTAGATGGCGACGGAATTCAATCAATGATCATAAAATGAATGAATTACTGACGGTCCGCTTGATAGCCAACAGCAACCTAATTGTGACAAGCGAAAGGAACGAACGTGAAAGCCGTTAAAGTCGCTACCGAATCCGTTGATTAATTGACTCATGAGTTTCACAACTATTCCCACGAGGATCAGAACACAAAAACCAATGTCCTAAATCAAGCTATCTATCTTCAGCGAAGGCGAAACAGTTATTCCTCACTCACCTTGGCCAAGATTTTCCTGATGCAAGGTATAGTTAACTACAGACGAAGACGATTTTTAGAATACTAACATATTTGTTTCAATTTCAGATCTATACGGAGACTAACGAACAGAGTTACACTCTCAAATTATTGGAAAACGCTTGGTGATGATATTTTGCTGATCTTTCCACGTTTGATCTCAACGCCCAATATTTCGAGCAACGGTTAAACCACATCCATTCGAGCTTGAATCGTCAGCGTGTGTAAAATTCCGCAATCGTCAATTTAAAAGGAATCGCCAAATGACAATAAAAGCAACTAGCAAAAAGCAAATCTGTCAATTTTGTTGGCGCTATGTGGCATCTAATTTCACGTTAAAACATCGTGTCAATGTCGGGTGGCGTGTGGCAAACGACGGAGTGATATTTTGACATGCTAGCAGTTGCCGAAACTTCACCACATCAGTGGGCACCTCGACCAAGTGATCTACGTGGCGTTAGTGAAGAAGCAATTACTAAAGCTAGCTATTGCTAGCGATTTTAAAATTTACACAAAGTTATCGATTAATTCTGTTCTTGCTTAAACGTCTGTCTGTGGTTAAACTAACCAAAACCAAAGATTTTTGCTGGAATAAAGCGACTATGCAAATACAGGTATGTAACAGTTCCTAAACGAACAGGTTATAAGATGATGTGTAGGAAGTTTAAACATGTTTTCTCCTTTACTCATTACAGAGATTATTCATTGAAATGTGAAACGGAATCAAAGAACTAGCTCAGCTTGGTGGTTAGCAGGGAGGAAGACAGTTTTATATCGGGCTCATCATATCATACGTCCGGGAGAAACAGACGGAACGATTCGTTCGATGACGTTTTTGACGAGAAGAATGCAGCGCGGCTGATGATGCTGCAGCAAGGAACCCGTTAAAATGTTGAGGCAGCAAATGTATCTCTTTTCTGGATGGGCAGCGTCACTCGGAGGAGTTGGAGTGTGAAGAAATGGAATAACTGTATCGTTCTTAAGAAACCCGACAATTCTACAAGAAACTCAACGGATCCCGCGAAGGTATCGTGCCAGATGAAGCTAATGTGATTGAAAGGTGGAAGCAGTATTACGATGAACAACTTATTTGCGTAGTGGTGGAACACCAGGATAGCTTCATTGGACGACGGACAAAAGAGGCGTACCAACTCCAACTATCAGTGAAATCAGACAGGCAGCTGGGCAGGGTGATACCAATCGAAACTTTATAAAAATGCTCCCAGATAAGTTGGTGACTAGTCTACATCTACTGATAGGCTGGATCTGGAGCAACCGGAGGGGTGAAAAGAGAGAATCTTATCCTAAATCTACAATCAAGCCGGATTTGTGGACGGGCGATCAGAAAGAGAACAACGTTGCCACAGATCCTTAAAAAGTACCGCGAATATCAACTCTTCAAACATCACCTACCCATTCACTTTAATGCCGCATAAAATGCTATTTAAGAACGGGTTTCCCGAGATACTGGTTGCGTTATCGAACTTGTTTGAAACGTGTAACTCAGACTTCGACAAGCCGATGATCTTTCCCGGCATCTGTTTAATATGGCGGATCATTTCTACATCTTGTGAAACGTGCGGACTTTAACATGCGGGATATTTCAACAAATCCAGCCAGTTCATCTGTCTCACTGACGACGTAGACTTTGTTGGATTAACGTTCCTGGCGATTGCTGATCACTACACCTAGCTGCAACTTGAAGCAGAAATCTACCTAGAGACCAAATCCTCGGATAATATTAAGCAAACTAAGCGAAACAAAAAAATGTAAGAACAACTATCTAAGTGTAAAAACTAAAATCTGATGAGTTAGTCTAATCAACGATAATACACACATTTTATGTACCACACATTTTTTTTCATGATGTGCCACTAATATTAAGATTCCGTTCAATCAATCCTGTTGATTATATGTCATATAATGTCATGACTACACTGCCCATAAAAGCATATCTGTCCCATCGGGGAAAACAGCAAGTCGAGTAAAACAGTAGGCTTAACTGTTGGTTAAACGATATTTTCTAAACAAAACATGGTCTTTCACTTCACAGTGCAAAATATCGTTGATGAACAATAGATTCCAACGGATAATTCTTTTCCGATAAAAATCCATACGGGACAGATATGCTTTTATTGAATGTGCAGCAGGTATCGAGTAATCCCCTATGATGATTAAAACAAAAACATGTGTAGACTGTCAATAACATTTTAGAATATCGAAAATACACTCATTATCTATTACTGTTTAAACGAAACAAACGTTCAAAAATGCGGCTGGTGGACGCTTAACTATCCTAAATTTCATTGATCTCGCGTATCAGTTAAGGAAGTTCTGCACCCACCACCGAAATGGATTCTTATTTTTTTTCCGATCCGTATGCCCTTATTCGTATATGTTCCCGAAATCTCCGTCCGTCGTGACGGTATATGATTGAAACCTCCAGTTTAGTCAAGCCTCTGCCGCATCCCATGTCATCTCATTCACTCATCTTCTTCCTCCGCTTTGCTGTCGGTAAATACTTTGTAAAGATCTGGGAATCACGCCAGTACGTAACATGGATGCCCGCGCTACTATGGACCAGATTTTCGCAATTCGGCAAGTGCTGCAGCAATGTCGCGAATATAATGTGCCCACACATCATCTATTCACCGATTTCAAATAAGCTAACGATGCAATCGACTGAGACCAGCTATGGGAGAGCATGCACGAATACGAACTCCATAAAAACTGACGCGAGTGGCACGATTTTCAGGAAATCTGTCCAACTATTTGGCTTCGCCGACGACGTTGATATCGTAGCACGTAACTTTGAGACGATGGCGGAAACGTACATCAGACTTAAGGCTGAAGCTGGTAGGATTGGGCTTGTGATTAATGCGTTGAAAACAAAATACATGAAGGGAAGAGGCTCACGAGAAGACAATGTTAGCCTCCCACCACGAGTTCAGATCGACGGTAGTGAAATCGAGGCGGTCGACGAATTCGTGTATCTGGGCTCATTGGTGACCGCCGATAACGACACCAACAAAAAGATACAAAGGCGCACTATGGCTGGCAATCGTGCCTGCTTTGGACTCCAAAGGACGCTGAGATTTCAGTTGACCATCTACAAGACATAATTCAGAGCTGTAGTCCTCTACGGCCACGAATCGTGGACATTGCTCGTGGAGGACCAACCCTCGGTGTCATTAATCGGATGCTGTTGCGTACGATGTACGATGGAGAGCAGATGGAAGACGTAACGTAGCCGGAGGGAGGGTGGGACTTCCCATCGTCAAAATCGGTCGAATACAGTGGGTTGGGCATGTAGTAAGAATGTCGGACGACAGCCCAGTTAAAATCATTCTTGAAAACGAATCGATATGCACAAGAAGAAGAGGCGTATGACTAGCAAGGTGGATCGATCATGTACCACTACCACACTTTGAAACCACTACCATAAATGCTACAAAAAACGAACAAAACTCTAGATTAAATATCATCCGTGAAATGTAACAGGAAAAGGAATTGGCCAAGGTGGCTGCTTTGCGGAACGGCGGATGTTACTGAAAAGCTGGACGAGGCATTATCTGAAATCTTCACAGACATAGATCTCCCAGTCAGGTATGAGCGGAGCGAGTTCAACAATTGATCGTGAACCCCCATGTTGTCGTATTTGGAAACTGCAATCTGATGGTTCATTTTATCAAAGTCCGCAGGGTGATCTATGTATATGGCATCTACTTGATGACCGGGTTCCATTTCACGGATGATGAACGATGTAAATACGGTAAGGTTGGTCGCCGTTCAGCGCTTGGGCATAAAACCGTGTTGGTCAGAAGAAACTGTGTGTGAATAGTCATGGACCAGCCTTTGGAGAACAATCAGTTCGAATAGCTTAGATACAGCACTTAGTGCAGCAATTCCACGATAGTTGGCGACGGATCGTTTGCATCCCTTTTTGTGTATTGGGAAAATAAACGACTCTTTCCAGCATTCGCGAAACACACCGGGAATTAATGACAAATTGAAGACCGTAGCCAAGGGCGCAGCGAGTGTGTTAAGGCAACGCTTCAGGACAATTGAAGGTATACTATCAGAACCGCATCCAGTTGAGTTTTTCATCTGCTTCCCGGCTGAAATCATCATATCACTATGGATAGTGAATGCAGAGCCAAATACAGATAAGCGGGGAACATAGCTTCGAGGTCCTCGGCATCCAGAATTTCATCGCAGAAGACACTGCTGAACTGCGTACGGAACAAATTGGCGATACCTGTGACAGAGTTAGCTTCATGAGTGCCATCAGTCATAGTGGACGGTAAGCCGGTTTGGCCTTTGCTGTACACAGAAGTTGTTGTCATTCTATTCGGTCCATGGCTGTCACTCGCCAGTCTCGCTGTCTGCGGAGGGTCCGCAGGTCGCCTTCTACTTGATTGATCCACCTTGCTCGTTGCGCGCCTCTTCTTCTTGTACCTGTCGGTTTCGTTTTCGAGAACCATTTTCACGGGGCTATCGTCCGATATTCTTACGACATGCCCAGCCCATCGTAGTTGACCGATTTTTGCGATTTGTACGATGGGAGGTTCTCCCAGCAACTGATGCAATTCGTGGTTCATTCGCCTCCTCCACGTTCCGTCTTCCATCTGCACTCCACCGTAGATGGTACGCAGCACCTTCCGTTCAAAGACACCAAGGGCGCGTTGGTCATCCACTAGCAATGTCCATGTTTCGTGGCCGTAGAGAACTACTGGTCTAATTAATGTCTTGTAGATGGTCAACTTTGTGGTTCGGTGAACTTTGTTCGATCTTAGCGTCCTTCGGAGTCCAAAGTAGGCACGATTGCCAGCCATAATGTGCCTTTGTATTTCTCTGCTGGTTTCGTTATCGGCGGTCACCAATGAGCCCAGATACACGAATTCGTCTACTACCTCGATTTCATCACCGTCGATCTGAACTCGTGCCAGGAGGCTAACATTGTCTTCTCGTGAGCCTCTTCCCATCATGTATTTGTTTTCAACGCATTAATCACAAGCCCAATCCTACCAGCTTCAGCCTTAAGTCTGATGTAGGTTTCCGCCATCGTCGTCTCAAAGTTACGTGCTACGATATCAACGTCGTCGGCGAAACCAAATAGTTGGACAGACTTCCTGAAGATCGTGCCACTCGTGTCTATCCCAGCTCTTTCGAATCACACCCTCCAATGCAATGTTAAACAGCAACCACGACAATCCATCCATACCTTGCCGTAACCCTCTCCGAGATTCGAAGGGACTCGAGAGCGTCCCTGATACTCGGACGACACACATCACTCGATCCATCGTTTGATCAACCGCGTCAATTTTTTCCGGAAATCAACAGCTGTGTCTAATCATACCCGAATACTCAGAGATCGACCACCGGAAACTTGTCCATAAAGATAGCTGAATCGAGCTTTTGATTGCGGTGGTTAAATTATAATCCTTGGACAAAATGGTTAACCACTCCGGTATGTACAAATCATCAAGATTAGGTGTGGTTATTTAAGTTGATAAATCTCTTATTTGTAGGTTCTTTATTCGGTCTACCCGTACATCCATCTGTGCCAAGCGCTATGTCGGGTCCCAGTCGTCCGTCACCGCCAGGATCGCCGCAGGACGCGCAGTTAGACACCGCTGAAGGAGGGTTTTTGAGAATTCTCAGGACGCAGAACAGAACAGGAGCTCCCGTACTACGCAGGTATCCGTCACGACTTACTGCTGAAACAGACTGAATGCATGAGAAAGATTGTGGAGCATACCGGAGAATGTGCGAGGTATGCCCGCAAAATGTTTAAATTACGGGATGAAGAAGTTAAGGAACGACGAGCTTATTTGCATCAGAAAGAGAAGGATAGAAAAGCAGAACTGAACTTTTAAATTATAAGAAGGAAAAACTGGAGTTTTTGGAGCGCCAGGAGTGCAAACAGTAGGAAGAAAAGAAGTGAAAAAGAAATATATTCAAAAAGAAAATTCATCTTTCATTATTATTGTTACGAATTTACGAAATTTGTTGAAGATTCCCCCTTTCGAATACCCAATCAGTTGTTCGGGATACCCTGAACATAAATTTCTAGAGCACTTTACCATAACTTTAAATTGAATAATAATTTTGAAGAATCCAAGCATTAAATTTGTTTGTATCGTGGTCGATTGGTTCCCATTTCATGATATGTTCGGACACATCAAAGCGTTTTCTTAAATTGTCCAAGGCACAACATACACATTCACTATTCTGGCTCCCTTTTTAAGACCTATAATGCAGTTGCTAATATGCACCTAAACACATTCTTCATCACTCCGAACGTTCTCTCAACTATTGTCCTGGTCTTTGTGTGGATTTCGTTGAATTTAGCCTACCTTGCATCACAAGAAGCACGGAATGGTTGTTATCAGGTACGGTTTCAAAGAGTATCCTGCGTCTCCTGTGAACAAGTACAAGACAGCTCCAATAGTTCCCATGTATTTATCCTTTTTTACCCAAACGCGATGTGTTTCTTACTTCATTCAATTATTGTCGGTTCAGCTCTACATCCAACGGGTTATTATTCCAAATGAAAGAATCGTGATTATCACCGGGACTATTGACATCCACGTACCGGACAATCTGTTTATGATCACGTACTTGAAAAGATATTTAAAATAATGAACTTCATGCTTCTGCTTCGATACTAATTCATAAGAACAGGGTGGCCACAGACTCGGGAAATGCGGGAAAAAGCCGGGAATTTCAAAATTCATCGGGAATTTTTGTCAAATGGAATTGACCATACTCACACCTTTTTCAAATGATTTAAATAGCGTTTTTGTCATTTACTCGGTCCACCGATCTCATTGTTCAGCCTGTTCAAAACGTACCGCTTAGAGCATCTTCAGCGGTGGTCTATTCTAACATCTTTATAGTTGATTTGCATCAGCAAACTTAAAAGGAACCAGGTAAAACAGACCAACTTTGCGTTCCCCGCACCGGTGTAGTATTTCTTGTTGCTAAACTCACCAACAACTATCATCTTGTCAATCATACAATATCCAGCGATCAGAAGTTTTTTTCTTTTCAGACCTACCTATGACCTATGACAAGAAGCACTTTCTGCGACGTTTCAACATGCCAAGAGATATGATCCTAGACATTATGCGACAACTAGGGATTTTTTTGCAAATCTGTCCTTAAGACTTACGGCCCGCAGAATTTACGGCCCAAAGGCGGAAAAGGTTAAGAAACTAATGGACAAAAATTATCTGCCAAAAGTTCGAAAAAAATCTTGTAAATTCAGTGCACTTGCAATCTCAGGGAACTTATCAGAAGCTCGGTATACTTTTTAGATTTGACTTAGACTTTCCCGAGGCTTAGCTATTCTCCCTGATGTCAAAGGAACATACCATAAAAACAGGGAACTTTCCAGAGAATCGGGGAGCTTTCCAGAAATTAAGGGTTCTTCCTAGAAGTTCAGAAAATTTTCCTGAAATTCAGATTGTTTCCTAGAAATTCAGGGAATTGTCCACAAATTCAAGTAGCTTACCACGAGTTCAGGGAAGTTTCCAAAAGTCTTCACAGAAGTTCGGATAGCTATCCAGAAATTCAGGGGGCTTCCAGAAGTTCAGAAAACTTATCAGATTATTTTGGGTATTTTTCAGAAGTTCATAGAACTACTCAAGATGTTTAGGGAACTTCCCAAAAATTCAAGGAACTTTCCAGAAAATTAGAGAACTTCCAAAAGAGAACAGTCAAGAAATTCATGAAGCTTTTCAACAGTTTGCGGATCTTCCTAGAGGCTTAGTGACCTTCTTAGAATTTCATGAAACTTGCTAGACATATACAGAACTTCTTAGAAGTTAAGCAAACTTGTAGGAGTTCATGAAACTTCCTTGAAGTTCAGGGTTTCTTATGAATTCAAAAAACTTCTCAGAACTTCAGGAAATGCTCACAAAGATCATAGAACTCCTCCAGGATCAGGAAACTTTCCAAAAGGTCAGCAAACATCTCAGACGTTCTTAGAACGTCCCAGAAATTCAGAAAATTTCCCAGAAGTTCAGTGAATTTTCCAAAAGCTTGAAAAAACTCCCAGATGCTCAGGGGATTCAGCAATTCAGGAAATTTCTCAGTAGTCCTGCGATCTTCCAAGAATTTCAGAAAACTTCCCCTAAGATCGGGGAACTTTCCAGAATTTCAAAAAACGTCCCAGATAAACAGGAAACTGGATTTTTATAACATTCGAAAAGTTTAGGAAACATTCAAAGGATTTTTCCATAAGTTTGGGGAGCTTCCTAGAACTTCAGGGATCTTTACAGGTGATCGAGATACTTTCTTTTTTTTTAAAGAACTCAAACTTCTTACTACTCGATAATTTTTCGAACCCAACCAAAACGAGAACAAAGAATCCAATTACTATTTAATCAATTTCATAGAATTTCCACCTATTCACAATCTTGGCGATCATAAAAAGTTCTTGTACGGTTTAACAACATCTGATTTTCTAAGTTCCCGTCATTTCCAAAAAGTTGTTCCTATTCCATGGATGATCAGCAAACTTTTTGGAAGTTCATTCAAGTTTTCAGAAACGTTAATAATTTTTCGACAATTCAATGAATTTCTCTAAAGTTAAACCATTTCTCTTCTCGAAAGACAGCGAGCAAACTTCATGATTATCTGGAAACTTCCAATTATTTTATTCAACTGCCGAGAAGTTTAATCAACTTCTGGCATGTTCATTATAGATATTTCCACCCAATCTTCGTAGATATTCCAAAGTTCATTAAATTAAATTTTTGTAGAGTGCGTTCAGTAAGAAACTTAGAAGCTTATATAAGTTCTGAAATGATGTAAAATAGATGCGGTATAAAACAAAATTTATTTTTGCGTTTGGTGTAAACAAATAAATCCAAACCACGATTTGAACCACCGTTGCAGATGCCCTTACAAGATCTGGCTACACGGCTGTAACAGGTGAGGCCAGAAATGAATTTATCTTTCATTTGGTGGCGAATATACTTGAAGTTTGGCGAATTGCGTTTGTAAGGGTGTTAACACATGGTGAAAGAAGAATTTAAGCAGATGTGTTCAATGCTGTCTGACGTTGTTTGCCGGATTCCAGACAAAAGAAAATGGTTTGGACAAATTTTGGCTAGAGCCAAGAAGGAGCTACCAAAAGAAGCTCTCATTTGTTAAAAATTGGCTCATCCTGTCGCACAAAAAGGCGTATTTTTAATAAATGGAAAGTGTCTGGTGGTAAATCGAACTGGAAAACGTTTGGGAGCTCAGAGATTTAGCTACGAGTAATTTATATTAACTCATCTTAACAGTCGTGAAAATAAGGCAAAAATGCGGCAAAAATTCGGGAAAAATGCGGGAATTTTTATATTAAGATTGTGTGGCCACCCTGTAAGAACAACCATAGCGTTCAAACTGTGAAATCCTTTCCTGTTGTAATAGAGATGATGTCGGCCTTGTCGTCCTCTGAAATCGGAAAGCGTATGGCTGCAAGGCAAACTTCTGCTTCCAAGCACATCAATAACAGCGACCAATACTTTTGAAAAGGTCGGTTAAGCCATTCCCGCGAACAAATCGTTGCCAACCAGGGCTGGCAAATGTCATTTTTGATGAAAAATGACCTACGATTTTTACCGAAATATGTCTGAAAACCTCACCGGCCGAGAAAACGATGATGGACATTTTCTTCAAATTCTCATCGATTTTTTCGTCATGACAGCACGTGACAGTGTTTTGGTCATCCCTCCTACAAGCACATTTATTGGTATAATTGTGAGATTTATCAGAAAACTTGGTTAATTTTAAGATAATTTTGGATCAAAATCGTATGGGAAAAAATCTCAGGATCGAATGATGGTGTGAGAATGACAAGAAAGCTCATGATAGTTTGTTTCTTCTCGTGACAGTGAGAAGACCTGTTTTGTCATCGTCATATGATGGCCGGGATATTTACCAGTTCTGTTGCCAACACCTTTTTGGTAACTTCCTTCTGCAAAGAACCGCAATGCTGCTGATAGCTTCAACATTGGCGGCACAGATGACGATTTAACTCCTTCTAGTGTATCTTCCACACTGTCCAGTTTATATCGGAAGAGTTCTTTTGAAACTCGAAAGTACTCAATAAACCTGAAATTGAAATTTTTTTTTTAATTGGAAGATTTGAACTGATATTCACGAGTATTGTGGCATATCCAAAGGATTGCTCATATCTCGCAATCTGCGACGCTTAAGCCGTACCCTTTCTGGTTGGAATTCTCTAGTTTCCTCCTCATAGTATTTCAAAACAGGTACTTGACCTACCCCGCATGGGGATGTTCGGTAAAAGATTGTGTACCTGTTTCGAAATACTACCTCACAATGCCCTCCGCTCAATTTCAAACTACTTCTATTAAATTTTCACAGCCTGCCGTGAGCTAACGGAACTATCAATACTTTCTCTTAACAACTTTGTTCTAGCAAAAAAGATGCTGTCTACTCCTAGAGCCTCATGGTGATGAGAAATTATTTCCTTCTCAAAACAGCATCATCACAGATCGTTACCCCGTGTATGGGAGAATACAAAGAAAGACTATATCAGTATATTAAAACATATTTATATTTAAACAAAACGTTTGCATTAAAAAAAATTGACTTTTTTTTCGGATGGTGATAAAAAAAAACCTAAGACAGGTAATAGCTTTTTATAAATTTCCCATGGAAGCTATTATTTAAGCGGCTTTGACATCCCCTTCTCGTTCATTGTCAGCCACAGCAGCACCTTCTGGGGGGCTTGGTGTATGAAATGAACTTTACCTCGGAGCTAACTTCCTTCGTAGGAGAAGTAAAATACGAAGTGCCCTGTCAGTCGTTGCCATCCAGGGTGAGATAGGTCTCGTCGTCCATCACCACCGCAACCATCGCGATTCATCGGGAAAAACGAGTTGACCATCTTATTTAGCCGTTGCCGCTGCGTAATTGCCTGAAACTCCGAAATCAGTGGATGCGTCTTCCGCTTCCTGACATGTATGTTTATGTTCGCCAGGTACTTTTTCACTGTTTGGCCTGTTGAACCTCCCGGCCATGCGCACGCAGCGATGTAGCCTCTTTTCCCTCGGTCTTCCTCTTCAGCATCCTTTGGAGCTTCTTGTCGCCCAGGGTCGTCGGCCGTCCGGAACCGGGCTTTCTTTCGATGCTCTGATTGTTGTCTAATAGTCCAAGATTTTGTAGATGCCGAAACGGGCGTACCCGGCGTCCACAGAGTGCTGCACGATGTTTGTTTTCGACGCAGCGGGGTGTTGTTCTTTGAACGAGCGCGCGCACTTCTGAACGTAGTTGCTTCACTGTTTTTGTCATCACGGTTAGAGTTCGACTGATAGAGCTGTCAAATTTTGTCTGCTGACTCATGGGTGATGCTGCATGAGTAGTTTCGTCAGTGCGGGTGAAGGCAAACCTATGAAAAATCGTCCATTCTTGTCCATTTTTTTTAATGCAAACGTTAATTGGTTTTGCCTTATCATAAACTCCGCGATATACTTTTCTCAGTTTGACGTTTCTCCCGTTTCTCTGAGTAAACTTCACATCGGCATCGATTAATCCCTTCTTCTCGATACGAAATGAAGGTCTCGTCCCGCATGGATCGTCATTCAGAATAGAGCGAGACGAGTCGCGCGACAACAGAACGAGAATTGTCGTTTCGATCCGTACGAGGAGTAACGACACAATTGTCTGCTCGTATGTCTATTCCACTTGTTTTTTTTTGCGCATTATTTCAGTCTTAAGTATGTTGTACATTCCCGCCATCGTCTCAATGTTACGTGCTACGATATAAACGTCGTCGATGAAGCCAAATCATTGGACGAACTTCCTGAAAATCGTACCCCGCTCTTCGAATCACTTATCCCCAATGCAATGTTAAATAGTAAATACGACAATCCATCTCTTTGCCGTAACCCTCTCCGTGATTCGAAGCAACTCGAGAGTGACCCTGAGACTCATACTACACATATTACTAGATTCATTGTTGCTTGGACCAACCGCGTCAGTTTTTGTCGAAATCCATATTCGAGCATAATCTGCCATAGCCGGTCTCGAATACTTTGCGGAGCTTTAAATATATGTTGTTAGAACATTTTCTTGAATTCCACGAAAGTCTTAATAACTTTCGTCGGGGCATTTGCGAACAACAATAAATTTCAGTGTTTCAACTATTCCAGTTTATTTGACCCAGCCCAACAAACAATCACTCATTAAATAAACATCATTATGACGATTAAATTCAGCACTGTGTTGAATAATCCTTGAACTACTTTCAATCACACCTTTTGTTCAGGCATTATTCACACAAATTTGGAGAAGTTATTAAGCTGTCCCCAAGTGCTTTTGGACACTGCCAATTGCATATGTTTAAGAAGCAAGTTCTAAGCAATGGAGTTCAGCTGATAATTGATAAACTGCTGTTTAAGTGCTACACAGAACTGAAGGGCAATGCCGAAAGTCAAAGTGACCTTTGTTGAGCTAATCGAGTTTTTTTTAACAATAATATAGTCTCTCCTTGTTAATTAATAGTAATGATGAAATTTTTCTTCAACATCATTAGGCATATTTAAAAGCTGTGGTGTCTTTTATAGAACTTTTGTTCAACTTATCTAAATTCCCAAAAAAATATTTTTGGTATTTTTGTGTGATTTTCCATACGATATAGACATTTTATACTATGCATATTTAAATTGATATTATTATACATGTAAATTAACAGACACATTATGTAACATTTATTAATTAAGATTTAACAGAAACATTATGTAACATTTATTAATCGAGATTTGAACCATCAACCTTTTATCCTCAACTACGTGACTTACCAACTGCGCTATCCTATAATTGATTGAAGTATAAACGAATCGTCTATATAAGCACAATGTTATATATTGAATAGTAGCAGAAGTGATGCTTTAATTGAGCTACATTGACATTCTATTTATAGCGTAGCCTGTAAATAAGCAACATCAGTGCTCAATTAAAGCTTCTAAATGTTGTTATTAAACGTCTGAGTTAACAAGCTGTACACAAGCTTTGGTATTGGATGTTCGGTTTTACTACGTGCATTACTGACAAGGGGACGTTGAACAAGATGCGATTAAAAGATATGACAATGTTTTCTGGTGTTATTTACATATTAACACTGCGCTGTTTTATGTTTCGATGGGCAATGTAAAGAGCTATTTGCTACAAGCAGTTGACTATAGTTTCAACTCTTGAAAACACGGCAATACTTTTTCACCGGCACCAGAAATGAACAACTGAGGAACGAAAATTTAAGAATTAACTGAATTCAATGAATATCTACAGCATAACTTGAAGTTGAAGAAGAAATATTGAACCAAAATTACGAACACTTCGGATGCTTTTCTACGGCATTCAAACAACTTTTATTTTAATTGTAGTTTATTTAGCTGACTATTGGTTTAAACCACAGCTACTATTCAACTAAATATAAGGTTTAATTGGCAAAGCTAGTTAAAAGGCATTGCATTAGAGGCACAAACTGTAATTCAACTAATTGTTCAGTGGTTGAATAAAAGTCAATTAAGACTCCTGTGTAAAGCTTTTGTATTATTTTTCTTCAGCTTATAAGTGGATCAGTTGAATAGTGATGTACATTACAGCTGTTATTCAATTCAATATCAGGATTTATAAGCTAGGCTATATAAACGATGTTTAAACAGATTTATAAACTGTTATTCATCTCTTTGTTGAACTGTGTAAATTTAGTTATATATAAATACTAAAAAAGCTTTTACTAAGCATGTTATTCAAACAAAATGAAACACTTGAATTAATGTTAATATTTCAATTGAGGACATGGTTATTCAGCTTATATTTCAGTTAGATTTTTTATTCAGCTGCGATAGTCGTAATTCAGCTTTAATAAAACATGTATGCTTATTTACTGCTTTCGTTTGTTTGTTGGGTTGCTGCCCTTCCTCCGCTCTCACCGTGGTCCCATGCTGTTCTAGCTGGGAAGAAGTTGAAGAAAAGCGGAAAAACATTCAAAACCGATGAAGCTTTGAAGAAAAACTGGGAGAAATTGTGTAAGGAAGATGGACAAAGCTTCGCCCAAAATCTCATGAGCAGTGTTAAGAGAAATGTACGAGCATTCAGTTTGGGGAAGGAAATTCAATAAATAAATTATTCCAAAAGATAGCTAATATATAGTTCTTTAATCCCTGAAAATTGTGAGAAGTATCCGATTTAAAATGAATTTTTGGTGATCATTTTTGTGTGTCTCATTTTTTCCGAGTCCAGTCTTTAGTCCTGCAGACATATGTAATCCTTGCCCTGATGGTGGGTTCTTATCACATCACTTACTGTGAATATGTAAAGCACATTACATAGTTCTCTCGTGCGATGAATGCTTCGTGAAACTAAAATTAATGAAACAAAAAACGTGCACAGGAACCTTTAGTTACAGTAAATTGAAAAAGTTCAGTTATTCTGAGCTAAATGCAGTCAAAAAAAAACGCACGCGTTGTAATTACAGTCAAGACATCGTCGAGACGCATTAAAAGCTCATAACTTTTGCATGCTCATGGTGAATCAGCTATTGTCGGTGGGTGAGCGGTTGCTGTAATTTTGTAACCTTTTGCGAAAAGTGATCTTAAACCCCTCATTGTCGAACGCTTCATGAATTTTAATCGAAATTTACGCAAATTGCAACCGCTGAAGAGCCAACGTAAATAAGCGAGCAATAACAATAAACCTGAACCGTAAAACCCCCACACGATCTTGGGTAAAATTTTGATAAAACGAAATTGATAAGATCGCATCATGAATACCGCCGTAGACAGCAGCATAAAGCCATGCAACTATGTAGACATGGTGTAGCTGGATGTATAATAAAAACGATGAAGTGATGTACGTAAAAATTGCAGTCTCCTACCTCTTTAGTAGCATATGGCACTTGCCATTTATTAACAAAAATACAGAAGCTTGCGACGCGCCGCGATTTTGATCTAATTTGAATGTTTGAAGGCGCGTATTGCGAGTGATGTATGTGAAAATGGGCGGTTTCACAGGTGGGTGCTTCTGGGCATGAAAATTATACGCTAAGTGAAATAACAAAACAGAAAAAAAACTGAGCAATCTGAGGGTGGTGTAAACATAATTTAATTGAGAAATGACAGAGTGGGAATGGCGGAAACGCCAGTCAAAGGCAAACTAAGTTTAGCGAATTGGAACAATAAGCGATGTTGACTGAGTATTAGGCACTGAGGAAGTCGTCAAAGGATAATCGATTAGCGCGAACTTCTTTGACCGTGGACCAATTCCTGTCAATTTTCCGCTTTTATTCAGCCGTATTTGAATCAAATGCCTTGATATTTTATCCTTGAACTGATCCACCCTGCAACGGAATCAAAAGAAAACAACCAGCCAAACCCAAAATATCCTCAAAAACCTTTTTATTTTATTATTTTAAAAAATTTACTTAACTGACTTTTGTTTGTTCGAAAAACTGTCCAACTAAATTGATGTATCATACAACTGAAGTAGGTTATGTCAGTGACCTAAACCTCAAATTGACGACACTGACTGTTTGCTACATTAAACCGTAAGTGCGCCAATCAATCCTGAGCCTTGCGGAAATTGTTTCAGTTTTTGCATGCTGATGAGCGTGAATGGAGCACCCCTCATGATTTAGCCAACCACCAAATTGTGTGTGTCGTTCATTTGCGAGTCCGTCAAGTGCGATACAACTGCCTTCAGTTTGATTGGTGCATTAAAGCCGTCAACTCAAAGCATAGCTAAATCTTGGTCAAGGACGTAGGCTCCGTTCGAATAATGGCCTAGATGGTATTGGTCGATAACAATAGTTTGGTTAAATATTTTAGTCGTCTCCGTGTAGCTGATGTTCGATGCCGGAGGTGCACTGAGTCGTCTTTTGGAATGAATTGTGATAGAGAAAAGTTAAGATTAATTTGCAAAACAAGCACCCCATTAGTGTTGCTTATTGTACACGCTCAAAACTCCATCTCTTTCTTTCGTATTACTATCCCTTTTTTTCACACGGAAAAGTTACTCAATTTTCGTAAAAAGTGGATCTAGTCAAAAATTGAGTAGATCCTCTTTTTACGAAAATTGAGTAACTTTTCCATGTGAAAAAAAGAGATAGTAATACGAAAGAAAGAGAGGGAGTTTTGAGCGTGTAAGGTAAAGGCCCAAGACCTCCGATTGCTTACACATGGGATTGAAGGCAGCAACGCCATCAGACAGAAAAAACCGCTGCATTTTGATAACGTATGTATTTTTGGAATTTTCGATAAACTTTTTACAAAGTTTAAAGTAACAATGAGAGATTTCTGTTTACTTTCACTTTCGTTAATAACTAAGTCGTGTTTACGTTTACTGTCATATTAAACACTCAGATTTTTTACAGAAATCTGTAAAATTTTACCGAATTCTCAACAGCTGAACCTCGGTAAGTCAATTGAACGGATTTCGGTAAAATTTTACCGAAATCCGATAATTTTTTTACAGATAATTGTAAAATTTCACCGAAATCCGTTAAATCGAATTACCGAACGTACAGCTGTTGAGAATTCGGTAAAATTTTACAATTTCTGTAAAAAAATCTAACTCTGTACGATCATCTTACGATCTGTGCAAAGAGTCCATCGAAGAGCTTGATGACGCCAGTATCGACTTAAAGGTCGGTATCGTGTTTGAAAGAAAATTCCTTTTTCTGTTGAAGAATCCAAGTAAAGCTCAAGTGAGGTTAAACATCGTAGTATCTAAAACTGAAACTGATAATACACTGAAGTTTTTTTTTACGACGGTAGTGGTACCAAAAAAGTTAAAAAATAAATCGTGCCCGATGAACGCAGTTTATGGACGACCCCTTTTTCAGATGCGCCTTAACCTTTCCAAAAACTTTTGAAGACACCAGCTCGATTACACGTCATCTAAGTGCACTTTTATTACGCTAGGTATTCCTGAAAATCGCCCTTTCGAATTGAATGTGCATTGGCTAGATCCACATTGAACCTAGCCAAGGCCTCCAGAAGAATCTGGCCCCTGGGTTGGCTGTGGCGGCTGCCCCAGTCGAGCGCCCGAGCGTTGAAGTCCCCCGCTATTACCAACGGGTTCAGGCCAGTTAGCTTCGTTGTCATTCGATCGACCATGTCGGTAAACTGTTCGATCGATTATCTTGGCGCTGCGTAGCAGCTGCAGAAGAACACTGAATTCACTTTTACAACCGCGAAGCCTTCGGTATAAATGAGCGTTCAAAGAATAATGATTGGACATGAGGCGAGACATGACACGAATGAAGTCTCGTCCCACATCCATCCCCCTAAACCAAGATTTCTTCGACACCTTTGGGATGATAGAATGTTCAATGACAAACCGACATGGAAACGTCAATTTCCTTCACTATTGTTCAAGAACCCATAACGACCGATTCAAATGTGCAGCGCGATCTGCATCTGTCAAACCCTATTGAATACATTTTATCTAGATCAAAATAAATGTGTCCAGAATCGCTCAGACATGAACCTTTCTTAAACCGTTCCCAAGCGTGTTCGTGGTTTCAATAAACGTTCTCGGCGAACACGAAGGTAGATGCTGTGTAATGTACTTGAACAGAAAATATTAAGACATTTTCTATTGTCGTTCATGTCGGTTTGTCGGTGGAATGTTGCCATCGCTCCAAATCTCATTTACTCCATTAATACACATGCATAAATATTTTAAATTGCTTGATTTTGATTGCATGAATTACCTGTTCATGCAATGGTCAAATTACAGTTTCAAAATTTGAGCATTACACCAAAAAACTGTGAATTTTTTGAACCCTGCCTTTCGGTTCAGAAAGGGCTATGGGCGCGTCTTTGCCGAGTTGGTCGCGGTAGATTTCATGTGGTGAATAGGCAGCCACATCAACGTTCAAAAGTGCCTGAACCAATGGTAAGCTTGTACTATCACGAAGATGCGTTGAAGATCGTTGCCCTGATATTCCAAAATGTAGCATGTAGTTAAACATTTCTTGTCGTCTATAACGTGATTTGGTTGAGTTAACAAGTGGGAATTAATCGGGAATGATTCTCTCATATGCATCCGTCGAACCATTCTGAACGGCTGTCGCAGAATATCACCATGAAAATCTCACATGCGCATAGCATGTTACCAATTACTAACGCTTTCTCTCCTTGTTCCTGCATGTTCTCTTCCTCTTTCATAACTACGAGCAATCCCAAATGATCCACAATGATGACCACCAGGACACTACATTAAATGAAGCAATAAGTAAAGAACGGTATATAACCCCAAGCAATTTTTCTTTCCGCCAAATTTTCTAACACAAGGTAAGCAACTAAATGACCACAAAAAAACATACTAAATATTAAATAACATATAATGGGGAGAGGAAGGGGCCATCAAGGCACCTCAAGTGAAAATTCGAACTTGATAGGAGCATAGGACTGCCTCCTTCCTATTGGTAACATGTCGCATGGAACAAGGGCGGGCTCTGCGACCCCATCCATTGAGTTGATTCTGTCAATCGACAGCTAGATACTCGTTGCCGTCAGTGCGAACTGGCGGTTGAAGAAGATTCGTCTATGGTGGCAAAAGGATGTCCATGCGACTAGTCAGTCAGATGTCCTATATTTCAAACTGTTGAAATTTTTAAAAAGTAAATGAAAAAAAATCATGGGATGTCATCGTAATAAACTCGCCAACTCTGAGCTTTGTTTGTCCATATTTCTATATTTATCATCTCTTTCGGTCTCATTCACGACACAATAATAAAATAATCCCATACATTAGTTAAAAAGATGTATTTTTTGCATTTCTCTTATCTTTTTCTTTGTGTTTTTGTTTCATTCGCGTACACCAAAGCACAACATACGTATATACATGCATACATACATACGTATATGTGGTGCGTACGCGTGCCAGCCTGTCTGTATGTGTATATTTGTGCAGATGTATGTTCTCAGGTTCCTGCCAGTTCGAAAATATGAAAATCGATTAGAGTTTAGTTTTCTTTTTAAGACTCGCGTATTTATTTCTCAAACTTTTTTACCATTTTAATATTTTGTTTTATTTAGTTAAATGTATAAATCATATCTCTAAGATGGCAAAAATATTAATTTGAAATTCTTTAAGATCTTTGTGTTTTCGCCTGAAGAAATCAAATACAGAAAAAAAATCTTTTAGGTGAGCTTGAAAACAAAACTACGTTGCCCTCTTGGTTTTAGCCAGTACCTCTTCGCCGTATTATGGATTCGTTACATCATACAGGTAGCAAAGATACAGCAGAAATAACTCCAACAAGTTAGATAGCATTTCAGGTGTCGTCTTTACTAGCTACTACATTACACTGTGGTGGAGGTTAAAGAAATTAGTAAATTAAAAATTCTACATTCAAATTGTTTCCCAGGTCAGAATCTAAGTTGTTTGCGCTAACATCTATATGTTTCATAGTGGTCTTCAAACTGTCCTACTAAATTCTATTTCCTTCCATCTGAACAATACAAAAAACCGAAAACATGAAACATTAATATTCTAGTCGCTATCGATCTGTTATCATTCCAATGAATTGAATCTGTCTCAGGTGTATAATAGAATCGTACATCTTATTCCATGATTAGTTTCTTCAATACTCATGCTGCACTTTTACTAGTTGTTTCGAATTTTCTAAATTGTCGAAGGAAATAAAACCATACTTTGATTTCTTACCGCATTAAAAAACATACTAAGGTAGTAAGTTGGAATAACTACTTGGACCTGATAGCATACTTGATATGGTCCAAGTATATGAGAATCCAGCAGCGCAAAAGTAGCGTTTTGTATTCCTGACAGAGAAGAAAGTTAAATGGTAGAAGTATTTTTTTTTCTGAAATGCACATTTGTTGGACGATGATGGTGTTTTGGTTAGAATTCTAACCGTTGATTTCTTGCCTTTCAAACTCTTCTTTGCCAATTGCGGGTGGACTGATCGTATCGAGAAAAGAAGATAGTTCATGAATGATCTCCTAAGAACAAGGTAAATTGCGCGAAGGAAATGATGATCAACGTTTTGTATGTGGGTGTTATCTGTGGTAGGGCAGAAGGAGCACGACTCCCAGCAGTTCCGGTTCCGTGTTATTCGTGCCGCCGCAGTTGAGTTCGACCGTTGCTAAGTCTCCGATGGTACAATCTTGGGCTCTGCTGAAAGTGGAAACGAGAGTAGATAAGAGGTTAGTAGGTGGATATAGGATAGTATGGGAATGATATCGTTTGTGTGTTGGCAGAATAGTCCAATAGACGCGTAGCATAATTGCGGCCTATCAATTATGTGCTGTGTTGAGTGAGTCTGATCCTAATTTTACAATAAACTACAAAATTTCACAGTCAGAAATACTTAAGAGACAGTCCATCGGGAAACATGAAGGTTGATAAGATCTGCTGGTAGTGGTGCATAAGTATGCAGAAGATCCGAAAACCGCACAGGAAAATCTGAGAAAATTGCAGAGAGCCAACTTTCGCAGAACAGGAGGAATTTCACAGAAAAGATTTTTTTGAAAATTTGAAATAGTCCTTGGGAAGTCTTAGGTAGCAGTAGTGGAAAATATAAAAAGAAAACTCCTAGACGAACTCCAAGGACCTCAAGAACTAAAAGAAATTCGTAAGAAGACTTTGAAGAAGAAGCCCATCTGGACTTCCAAAAATTGAGTATGGCGTCTTTCGAACAAATTTATTTTTTCCTGTGAAGTCCAAAGATCCGATTCAATTTTTCAGTAATTCTCAGTTGATGAATCTAGAACCGCTTCGGATTCGTCGGAACACATCATAGGCTCTCTTTGACGCAAACAACTTGCATGCCCGAAATAATTGCAGGGCCATCCTGGTGCAGATTTATATCAACGCTCGATTTAATGGCGTTTCCCGGTATGAACCAATTCCCGGAACTTATCCCCTTCTTTTTTTCGCGGTATGGAATGACCCCCAGGAAATATCATAGAACCTCAACGTTTAACCACAGGCATAACCGAACTTATTAACATGATTTAATATTTAATGAAGGACGGTGCCGTTAAAGGAACACAGCGGGTATGCAATTGAGTCTCAACTCTCAACATGTTTAGACTAACGAACCGAGAGTAGCAATTTTATCACTATAAGTTATGTTTCTGTTCACGAAGTTTCACAATAAGTGTTTGTGATATCTTCACCTTAATAGATAACTCTACAGGAGTACCTAAGTAAACCCATAGGATCATCTTTTAGAGACATAGATGGACTTTCACAGAAGTCCTTGGGACAATTAAGCAAAATTTAGAGTTTAGGAAACCTACAAAGAACTTCACAGAATAAACTGGAGGTAACCAGAAGACAGTCAAGCTCCAATGCCGTCTCGTGACTTCCAAAAGTGACTGTGTGCACCAGGGTAAGTAGGGGTGTTTCTGTATCCACTGCCACTCATATTTTAAAGACACACAAAAATTGTTCTGTGTCAATAAAAGTAAATCTATCTAATCTTTTTGTTGCTGGAAAAAACAGTTCGACAAAGATGTTTCCTAACTGACAAACGTAAACAATTGTTTCTTCCGTAAATTTCTGTAATACAAAAATGTACCCATGTAAGCTTTCAATTCTATCGAATAGAAGGACTCTGTTCTTCGAAATGACTGTGCTAGAT
>JASCZW010012217.1:0-29238 GCA_034211315.2 Aedes japonicus
CCTGAAAAGTATGCTTCTCGCGATACAATGCAAGACCACTTTATCGAGCAGCTTTGACGGGATTTCACCACGCGTTTCTTTTATATTAAGTCGAGCAGTTTTAACTGTCATTTGTATACCGAAATTAGACATCATTTTGAGGTTTTTTCTTCTGAAACTCCGAGATAAATGGCCCCTATTATAATACGTTTTAAAATTTTGGAACAATTTTCCAAAATAGCGGGTAGAAAAGGGTCAGGGACTACACGACTAAATGGTCCATTAGATCTTCAAATTTAAACCTATGAATTCCATTGTTATTTGTCATTTTCATCCGCAAGAATGAAAAGAAATAGTTTAAAAAAAGCAGTTTTTGGGATGAACTTCATCACAAAAACTAAATCTAAATCTAAACCTGGCTTACAAGATTCTGAACCCCGAGTTGTGGAACTTGATCTATAAGTCTATGGAATTTCTCTCCCAGAAACAGCAATATCCGGCGGCTTAACAAACACTCGTATAATAAGAATAAGCAGTACATAGTTACAATGTAAATATCACGTCAATCCACTCTTCGAAACAGAAAACTCAACCTATCTAAGAGTCTACAAACTTAGCAACATTCGGTACGCTCTTGGCCAGCGTATTGATGTAATCGAACGTCTGCAGCATCAGCTTGTCATCCGGCCGATACAGACATTCGAAGCCCCGATTTAGCACACAAACATAGGGAACGTGACAGTCTACCAGGAACTTGGCAAAGAGCAGGGCATTTTCGTGAGACGTACTTACGATAACGACGATCTTCCGCCGGAGGTAGCGCTCCAGTTTCGGCACATTGAGCGCATCCAGGCGCTGTTCCTTCAACGAAACCGAACTGAACGGAATGTTCACGCTGTTTTCGATAGCCACCTTCTTGTGTTCGAGGTTGCTTCGCAGATCCAGAACGGCCGCACTGCCCGGCCGGTCTCGCAGCAGTCGAATCAGATCGTATTTGCTGATGCGGGGATAGAGTTCTGTTTGGACATCGCAGTGATCCTCGTCCGAATAGTGAAGGTCCTAGATAAGAGACAATTGTTTTAATGCAAAACTCGAATCGCTAGTTAGCGGTCTTACAAAATCGCTCGGATCCTCCTCGTGCAGGGCGTACTTCCGATAGGTGATGCTCTTCGGTGTGAATTGATACATCGATTCGGAATCGTTAACACAGGTCTCCATCACGATGTCCGGCAGATCGCTGAACAACAGGATGCACTCGTTGAAACCCGACTTAAGTAGGGTGTTCTTCAGCTGTTTCAAAATAGCAATACCGATGAACAGAGGATACGAATTGTCCCCCAGGATCAGCTTGTCCCAGAGGTGAAATATTTTATGCAGCGGAAATACGTCTGAAAATGAATTGGGAATGGCTAAATAGAGAAAAGCAGCGGCACCGAACCGTTGACTTACGACTGAACATCGTTAAGAACCACGGAATCGCGTACAGCTCCGGAATAAAGTTGATGCCATGCAGATGTTTCGCCAGCTTAGGCTCGTGGAAAAAGATCAACTGGAAAAATTTCACCAAATACTCCTTGATAATAGACGAATTGTCCTTCAGGAAGAACAAGTGCAGATACTTCGGAATGAATTTATACAAGCTGAGGAAGGCCCTCTCTTCGTTATTGAAATTCAAATACAGAAACGGCGCCGTCAGGGAGTCCAGCCCCTGCCAGTACACATACTGGGGATGAGCCGTGACCCACGCTTTCAGTAGCCGTTTTAGTTTGGCATGACCCTCCGGGGCCGAAAGCAGTTCGTTGTACTGATGGCACCGTGGAATGTCCACTTCGATTTGCCGATCCGTGAGCGTTGGACTGCACTTGTCCAACTTTTCGTACAGTCCATTCTCAACCACACCCAGCAGGCAAGCCCAAACGTGACCCCGGAAGGGCGGAGGGATATCTTTGCTGGCAAAGCTCTTCAGGAGGTCCTGAGTGTACGGATAACCATGTAACAGTGTTTTGAGAAGCATTATTCGATGGAACTGGTAAAGTGTGTCGCGTTCTCGAATCACCAAAGGGAGATCCGTTCTAAAGATAGGAGATTCCAAATAAGCATTGGTAGTGTAGATCAAGGGAAGATAGTCTTCCTCCGGAATTTTGGAAAACCGGTCCAGTAAGATATTAAAGTTTAGAAATATAATACGACTGTCGTTTAGGAAACTTTGGCTCTTGGGTGGTGAGATGGACTTTCCGTTTAGCAGCACCAGGCTAGAAATATAAGAGAATTGAATTTTAGATCATTCAACAAAGCATTTCAAAGATCTCTTACTCGGGTAAAGACAAAATCGGAGCCTCACTCTTGATGAGCCCTTCCTTCTTCAACTCCAGATGAACGTCCCCGCCAGCCAACTGCCATAAGTAGTAAATTTCCGCTAGACTGCCGCAGTGCTTTTCCAGCAGTGTCATCCCCACCGGATCGGGTGCCGTAAAGCATTCATCCCTTAGAAAATCAAAAGCCTCGTCCCCCAATAGCTCCTTTGCTTGAGGACGTCTCGTAGCCGAAACCGTCAAACACAACTCGATGATTCGTCGCAGAGCCGCGTCTAGCCCTTCGTACAGTTCCATCTTCTTATGCTCCCGCGCTATCTTCTCCAGCACATTTTCCGTATTCACTAAACTGAGAACCTTTCTCGTGATTTGGGACACCTTCAACGTGTCCCACAGCTTACAACCAAGGGCCAACTCGGCCAGAATCATTCCAAGCGACCACACGTCGCTCTTGATATTCTCTCTCGATCCCAGCAGAACCTCCGGTCCATGGTATTTCACATTCCCAATCGGAAACGATATGTACTTGCCCGAGTACGTCATATAATACAACCCATAGTTGTACAACTTAACACAAAAATCCCGACTTATCAAAACATTCACCGGCTCCAAGTTTCTACACATCAACCCATTCTCATTGAGATGGCTCAAAGCCCTCAGCACCTGGAATCCAATCCTCAGCAACGTTTCCTGCTTATTATTCTCGCCGATGAACGTTTCCGTTAGCGGACTTCCGGCGTACTCCTGAACGATAATTGTCCGCTCGTGTTTCCCCCGGATCACATCCAAATACTCGCACAGGTTCTCGTGCTTCAACGCGTCTCCTCGTAGCAACTGTGACCGGCCGTAGATTCCAATCGAATTTGGCGTCAGCGGAAGCCCATTACTTCCGCAGCACTCGTCGCTCGGGTGAGACTTGGCGAAGAACGTCGACACCGAAATCCGGTAGTTCAGCTTGGCCGGTGCCATTCCACCCAACGAGTTGCCACGGCAGAAAACGCTGCTGCTACGGTTTTGCTCGCGCTGCTGCTCGCCCGGGGAAGTCGTAATACGCATCACCAGTCGTCCGAAAACGGTAAATGTCGAACTTTCCTACTGCAAAAAGACGAAAACGTAGAGAACGCCCCTTTTTTTTGTTGGAAAATTTGTGGGCAATGTTTACGGTTTTCACTGGCACTGATAAGAAAATTTCTGACAGCTGACATCAAAACGAGACAATTTCTAAACAGGATTTGACTATAAAGACAACAGTTTGCTTAGGTCAACTATATCAACTGCAACGACACGATTATTGCGAACACCCCGTTCAAACTACAACCTCATGTAGGGAAAAAAGTAACCAAAAATAAGTAAAAAAATATTCAACGTTGAGTTCTGTCAGGTGAGTTTACCAGTTGAGTGATTAAAAAATTAACAAAAGTTGAACTCACCCATCTACACAGAAGAAAAAAAGTACCCATTTAAGCAGTTGCGTGTGGGAAGCCAATTTTGGGTATAGGTATGTTAACCGACCCGTTGGGTATAAATAACTTACTTTTGGGTAGAATTCACCCAAAATATCATATATTTTATAAAATAAGCATATTCTTTTTTGTATAATATTTAAAACAAAACTTTTCGATCTATCTCATCAATTATGTTTGTATAGAGTAACGAGGAACACTGATTATTGAAAACTGTTATTTCGAAACCTACCCTAACTTCAAATTACTATATAAACCTAAGTTTAAATTTAAGTTTGAAGTCCAAAATAACGAAATTTAAGTTAGCTTTTGAGTTTTAGGTCCCAACCATCCGGCACAATCTCAATTTTGGCTTAAAGCTAGACGTCTAGTTCGTCTAGTCGATTACATTATTTGCTCGTCGTGGTTTTCTACAGTTATGCATCCAGGCTTACCCAGGAATAAATATTTACGTTTAAATTTTTTATTTGCTATTTCGATTTATTTTAAACCGCATAAAAGATAATTAACTTCCTGTTAATAGCTTGAACACACACTTGAAAATTTTACAGTATTCGGTAATTTTTTACCGAACTTTCCACAACTGAACGTTCGGTAATCCGATTCACCGGATTTCAGTGAAATTTTACAGTTATCTGTTAAAAATTACCGGAAAAATGTAAACTTTTACCGAAATCCCTAGGGGCATGCAGAGCATTCTACCATAGACTAACTCTAAGACCAGTAGGTCCCAAACAAATACGATTTTCTTCTTGGCTCAGTCAGTACTAGCACATCGGTCCCAAGCTCGATCCCAAGCTTAATAACAACAATCAATATGCAACTAGCGATTTGAAATTGGTTCACTGTTGTAGAACCCCTTGGTCCGAAGTACACCTTGAAGCCAGCACCTTGTTATACATATTTGCGCCTTTGTTTTGATTTGCTGTGTTATTTTGACAGAATATTTGAGAGGGTGTTCGTGTGAGTTAATTATTAGGGGCGCATTATTAAGCTTGGGACCGAGCTTGGGACCGATGTGCTAGTACTGCCTGAGCCAAGAAAAAAATCGTATTTGTATGGGACCTACTGGTCTTAGAGTTAGTCTATGGTAATAATGCGCCCCTAATAATAAACTCACACGAACATGCTCTCAAATATTCTGTCAAAATAAAACAGCAAATCAAAACAAAGGCGCAATATGTACAGCAAGGTGTATTCGGACCAAGGGGTTCAACAACAGTGAAATAATTTCAAATTGCTAGTTGCATATTGATTGTTGGTATTACCACAGAGAACAGACATCCAAACTAGAATATATTTCTCAAAAAAACTTGTGTAAGGATTCAAATTAAAATACGTTAAAACACTATTGCCATCTCTCGGGCTGTGGCCACTTGCGATTTTTAATCGAACATGGGTATGATTCGTTGACCGTGCGTGAAAGAACTGAGCTGCCAAAAAAAATTAGTTGATGAATAAGATTTCAAGCTGGTCAATTAGTGGCGATGCCAGCGCCACCACGCTATTGCCAGTTCATTACGATTATGAAATGGCCGTTACATTTCTTACACAGTTTTTAAATTTGACTTGGATGTCTGTTCTCTGTGGTATTACTTTGTATATGAATTAAAATTTATTGTAATATTTTATTATTAATTATGGAAAAATGTGATAAAATGGCAAAAAAAATGGGATTTTTTCAAATGAGTAAAGCCAAAAGTGCATTTTTTTACTTTTTTTCAATTAAAATGTAAAAAATGATTTTTTTTGGGTTAGCAGGTTTTAGATCAAAACTGCGACCAGGAGAGCCGGTTAAATACAATAACTTTTTCAACGCACTCTAACGGCTGCCAGGTTTTCGATCAAAACTGCGACCAGGAGAGCCGTTTAAATACTATAACTTTTTCAACGCACTCTAACGGCTGCCATGTTGTTGAAATAAATATTCTGTATACTTCATGGATACACTTATAATCTCGCTTATAATTGTAAAAAAAATTTGATTGATTTGAGTAAAAATTTCCCCTTGAAATTTTTGTTTTCAAAAATGAATTTGTTTTCAAATATGAGTTTTTTTTCAAAAATTAGTTTTTTTTTCGTTCTAACTGTATTATCCCCTTAAAAGGGCAAGACAGCTTTCTTGTGAGTAACTTTTTTCTTCAATTTTACCCAGTATTCATCAAATTTGCTCACTATATGATGTTTTTCACCCCTCCAAGATAATGCGTTGTGGGAATGTCAAAAAACGTGAGCGAAAATGAAAAAACCAACTTCACTCATATTTGATCATAAAACTCACGTTTGCTCAGAACGCATCACTTTCCATCCATTGAATGTGACGGTGACGACGGTGGCAACCTTATCGTACCATAAGAAGCTCTCATTTTAGGCGCAGTATTTGGAGGAGGAATTGGCAAGTAGATTGTTTAAAGCTGTTTAATTGTTTTTCTTGTAGGAAAACGAAAAACAGATGGAATATGTGAAATTAATAGACTGCCGAACAAATTCCCATTGTACGGCTATTTCCCATTGTACGGATTGATTGACTCTACCCATTCAACGTTGGCTTTGACTGTGGGAAGCTCTGGAAATGGGATTTAAAATAAAATAATTAGCCTTCGATAGATCTTCTACTGCAAACTTCTCTACAGACTGAGCTACCGAAGTATCCCGGCAGATGAAAAGTGAAATAACCCATTGAACATGTATTTGATGGTCAAGCTAGCAAATATACAATAAATCCTTAGTGGCGACTTTGCCACTTCACTGAGAACGATCAACCGAGCGCGCAATGTTAAAGTTGGGAATTTTGCTCAACACTTAGCAGGATATGTCATCAACTAACCAAAAGAACGAAAGACCATAGTATATATAAATATAATATAAATATAATTCCCGTACAACATTTATCTGCCCCAATCCTTGCCCGGATTTGCATTTCTGTAGAAGCAATCTTTTAATGCCGTACTGCTTGACAGCTTCAACAATAGCTTGGAATATTGTTAAACCATCCACAGAGAACCTGAACTCCGTGGGTTCGTCATAACAGCTCTCAAAATTGGGTGATGATTACCACAATGCTGATACGGTAGACTTACACTACAGACATTTCTTGTTTTGTTTATTTCTCTGTCAAAACCAAGCTTTACAAAAGGTAGGAATGTTTAATATGACAATATGAATTTAGTGAATAAGAGATACTCATATTTGCTGAGAATTACTCAGAATTGCTCAGTGTATTGCCCCTAGATCCCCCCTTAACGAAAAAATCCTAGACCAAACCGGGAATCGAACCCAGCAATCTCCAGCACGTGAGGCTTTGTAGCCGCACCTTTACCGACTGAGCTAAGGGAGGACCCATAACATATAATGTGATAATATTTCTTACATTCAAAATATAGTTTTGACTATACAGCAAATTGTTTGTCGTTATGCGGGTTAATGCACGCAACTTGCGAGATGTGAATTTTTTTTTTAATTTAATCTAATTTTGAGTACATTTTTCTCAGCGTGTAGTATCTCTGGTTGTGTTGACCTAACTCGTGCTAAGCAGCACACCTCTCTTATGACAAATGCCTTGGTCTCATCGAGCGCGAAGACTCTTTTGACAGCCGAATAAAAGTTTGAAACTGATTGTAAACAAACGCTGTGCAACGGACGTTATCCATTATATTTTCGCATTCCCTGTAAATTTGTCCACAAATCAAACAAAAAATGCCTGCAGAAGGCGTAGATCTGGCTAACGTATATGCGTTCCTTCGTGACACGTACGATTCGATAGACTTTCAGCTAGCAGCTGCCCCAACATACATCCAGTCAGTGGCTGACATTGCTGGCAAAATCGTTTTCATTTACAAACAGGATGAACTCCGGAGCAGGGCGATGCTATCGGATGGGAACAACTTCAGTCCGAAGATGGGGGACAATTCGCAGCCGAACTTGGATCTGACTGGGTCGCCGCTAAAAGACGAGGTAAAGCTGGAAAATTTGAATCTGTCCGGTGAGCCGGGTGTGGTGTTGAGTTTGGAAAACCCGTGGCTTGAAAAGGAGAAATGTTTCGGACCGCTCTCTGTGGAGAAAGCTCGTTCAATTCTGCAAGAGGTACTAGGTACCGGGATGGCGGGCAGTGGTCATTTATGGGCGCTTTGCGATGGGAAAGATATGGATCGAACGTTGCTGCTGCAGGTTGAATTGAATGGTAATAGGCGATTCGTGAGAGGCGCAGTAAAATTGTTGGGATACTTTTCGGAGAGCGAGCTTACCATGAGCCGGTTGCAAAAAGCGCATGAAGTAAGGGCACCGGGCTTCACGAAGGAGCTGGAAACGAGCATTGAATTGTGGTACAAGATCCAGTCTCACATCAGCATTAAGTTGCGATGGATCAGTCACTCGGAGAATCCGTCGTTCTGCATCAACAAGAAGGCGGACATCATTCTTCGGCAGGCAATTCAAGTTGACGAAACTCAATCCGTGGCGGAGTATTTCTGGAGTCAGTTGCATCTTTTGGAGACCATTCGGGATCGGGTTCTGCAGATTCGCAGCGAAGGCAGACCCAATCCGGATGACGACTGCTACGTGAACTCGCTGGATGTCGGTTTGATAAAGGAAAAGGCACACAAGATCTTGACGGAGTTTTGCGTGGTGGAATCGACCGAGTATAATTTGGGTCAGATTGCTTCGATAGTGGAACGGGTTAAGAATCGGAACGCTGTCGATGTGACGGATCGTCTGTGGAGTGTGCTGAAATGTGAGGATTGTGTTTTCTGGGGTTGGGTTTGATTTTGATTTTGAATATTGATTTCATTTTAGATTGTCCGTGCTATGATGATTTGAAGGATGTGCTCACTTTTATTTTTAAGGCTGCATCCAAAAGTAACTTGGCGGTTAGTAAATGGGTGGACTTGCTTTGAAAATCGGAATTGACTTGTGTCTATTTTTCTCAGAATATCCCCAGCAACAACAATCGGCTGGCGCAGCTGATTAAATCGATCGCCCAAGGTCGATTAGCAATACCGATCCTCACTGGAGCGGAGCCATTCGAACTTCTACTGGAGATTGGTTTGGAAAAGATCTTCAAAGACTACCAGATTATATTCCACGAGAGTAAAATCTGCAACTTGGATTTGGGAAAAGTTGGTTGCAGTGCAAAAGGATCCGATGGGAGGAACAACTCGCGGGCTTCCAGCATTCGAAAGTCAATGTACGAAGCTGTTCCGTCGTCGGTGGGTAGTTCTGGCCAAAGTCGAAAGACGGCTTTACTTTCCGGAGTCGGAAACGGCAGTGCAGATCGTGACGATGATGGTGCCATCCGGAATAGTTATTTCAACGCAGATGAAGCCAATCTGAAGATCGGTAAACTGGCCCAGGTTCACCTGTTGTTGGAGCATTTGCTATCGATAGAGGCGCATCTGAAGCTTACCAGCATTTACCCACAAGTGGCAGAAGAGTACTTTGCTCGCCCAACCGTAAATTTTGAAGAAGTCCGAACGAAGAAAACCGACCAGCTGGAAATTCCAATTTTAAACAATAAGATCATCGAGTTGGTGGAAAACGGCAGTCCGTACATCAGGCGGATCGAAATGACTAGCAGGAGTAAGTTCAGGACGGTGCAGAGCATTTTCTACCAGAGCTCGGATCCCATTTTGCCCACTAATCTGTTTCCCCAACTGAAGGTCGAGGGTGGCGAAGTGAAGAATGCTTATTGGTGTTTGGAATACACTAAGCTTACCAATAATTAAGTACGGTTCCACTCTCTGAGGTACAATTATAGTTTATCCTAAATTTAAGTCTTTTCTATCACTCAAGAAAAACTCGTCTCTGTGTATTCATTGGAAAGAACAATCAAATGCCTATTAATTAAATTTAAAATTTGACGAGTCCGAGGTAAGCACATCGAATTAATTAAAGTCCATTATGAAGTTAAGTGGATCAGAGAGCATAATCCTGTTCCGAAATCAAATTGGTTGCAATCGATAAGTATGACAACCTAACAGGACTACCGAATTTGCTAGCAGCCTTGACACCCTTGCAAGGATTACGAGAAACTGAATACAGGACGACTCAAGGCCACGAACAGTCAAAAAAAAAAAACGAACAAGTAAGTGTACGTGTTTGTGTATGTTTGAGAATGCTTCGACAAATCCGTTTTAGGGAATCCTTCCAAATGCTTATTGAATTGAATTCGCTCGGCTACGACTAATCGCTTGGGCAGTTGTGGCGATGTTGGCGGCATAACACTGACTAGACATGTTAGTTTTGTGTGCTCTGTTACGAGGTTTGATGTTTCGTTTCAGATAATGTTGCTACTTTCACAGCATTGCTTCTTCTTCCAACTAATCACTTGACAACGTGTTTGGTATATAGAAGGACGGATAGGTACTGACGCTTATATTGTACACATTCACATGGCTTATTGCTCTAAGGGCATCCAGGGTTTTTTGTGGTCAATAATCCAAGCAACCTGAAGAGTACAAGGGCCAAAACAAAAACAACTCTTTGCTACGTTGTGCTATAAACTTGAGGTTTGTGTCGGATACATGTATTAGCTTTTAATCATGGCAATTCATGATTATTGTTATCCCTCCCCATTGCTGAAGGGATCAACGGCGCCTTAATGATATGATCGTTATCTATAGTTTTATGAACAATTGAGTGTTTGTACTATACTTACCTAGTTAAAAGTCATTTGCATATAGTTTGTAGCTTTTTCTATTATGTTAAATATGTTGATTTTTGATAAAGTAATTCTTAGAGGGGATAAAACCCTACTGGTTTGATTGAGAACGTAAGGTAAACTGATTTTGTTTATAATTCAAAATCTTACAGACTACTTTGATTGGTTCTTACAAACACCGAGTTGCTTGGATCTCCATCACTCCTTCTCAAGCTTGCAGTTCAATTCCAAGGCGCATCTTCTCCATCTTCACGCGGACCAACGGCTTTGTTAGACTATCGCTGGGAAAATAGCGAACGTCCGTCGTTGACTAACTCCTTCACGTTGTTGTAGCGAGTATCGATTTGTTTCGTCCTTTTGCTACCGCCGGTCGATTTGAGCATTGCTATACAATTCTGTTTGTATTTATGGACTACTACTGGACCAGGAACTTCTTCTCCTACGTCCTTTACTTGCTTCAGCATCCATATCAGCTCACGGCTGGCTTCGTTAAGTGCCACGTATTCCGCCTCGGTAGAAGAAAGGGTGACACATGGTTGTTTTCGAGCTGCCCAACAGCTCGATCCTCCGAGCCGAAAGACGAAACCGGTGTTCGATTTCCGGTCTGCTTTGTCACCCGCCCAGTCCGCATCGACGTATGCTTCTTGCGGTTCGGATGAACCCAGTTGTAGGCTCAGATTTGTTGTTGACTTTAAGTACCGAAGCGTCCTTTTTGCTTCGGTCCAATCTGCTTCCGTTGGTCGACTCACTTTGCGATCTAGAATCGAGGCACTCAGCCTTATTCTGCGTGGCGTGTGAGTCGAGACGACTTGCTATCACATACGAGGGGATAATTATCCCCTCGTGTGAGGTGGCTCTCCGTGCAAATAAAGGGAGAGTCACCTCTCACGAGGCGACAATTGTCACCTCGTATTTGAGAGCGAGTCGTCTTGACTCCCACGCCACGCAGAATAAGGCTGACTGATTGCAATTGGGCTTATTCTACTTCTAGGATGACTCGAGAAGAGTCGATTTCGACAATTCTCGATGCGCATCTTCCATTTGATTTACATTAGTCGATTCGCGTAACGCGAGTCGGAATCGACTCTTCTCGAGTCACGCTACGCGCAGAATAAGCCTAAATGTCCGGTCTCGTATTAACCGCAACGTACAGTAGAGCGCCCACCAGGCTCAGAAACTCGTCGTTCCTAGGCATGAGATCCTCCTCCTTCTGCTGTGCATTCGGGAATGCAGGATCCATCGGTATCGGAGAGCGCTTTGTGGGCAGAATCGATCTCCAGACCAGGGAAAACAGCACAGTAATCTCGTTCCTACGTGGGAAATTGTGATTAACGGCGAGCAAAAGGAAAAAAAAATCAAGATGCTTATACAAATGACAAAGGTGGATACATAAATTGCAGTTCAGTTTCTCAGCGCCCCAATGGTAATTATTGAAACGTTCAACACGCTTTACATTCGTTTGTCTGAACCATTCTGTCACTTTCTCGATATAAGATTGCTGGTTCAGGAAAAACGGATCGCTTCACCTGAATTCCCAGATACTGCTTCACATGTCCAAGGCACTTAATGGTTGTAATGGCATACTTGTCTAAAAATCATCGGTGACGGACACTGTTTGTTTTCTGCGTTGGTGCTTCAGCAGTATAACACAAAGCAAGGAACCCAAGAACACCAAAAGAAAGCATAACGAAGATCATGGAGTTACGGAGAAGTCTAGTGGAGCATATAAGAAACCACATGGAAGACTTCAGGGAATCCTTAGCAGTTACAACTGAAGAGATGCCTCACTTGGGTGCAACATTGGAACTCAGGACTACTAATTTCCTAGCTGAGACCAACGAATGGGGGAGGAGAAGAGACTATAGCTGCGGCAGTCGAGATCTTCAGGGTGAAAATAGAGGTGAATCGTGGTGTTTGGTGAGAGGCACAGAGCATATGGAGTTCTAAGAATTGCATACCGGACAGCATTCAGGAGCAGACGCAACCCGTCAAGGAATCACTATGACAGTGTTGTCCAAAAATTCGCATCAAACCCGGAAAGAACCAATACTGGCACCAATAGCGAATGCTTAAACCCCCCCAGATCATACATTACGAATATCCAGAGTCATGTAGAACCAAAATGAAAACTAGCTATTGGCTCTGGAATGGATTCGCAACAATTGTCGCGACTAACTCAACAAGGGAATAAGTTCATCATTGCTAGTTGGAACGCAAGATGATGCTCGGAGGAAGCTAAACGGAATGAAACGGATAACCACTTCAAAAACAACAGAGACTCGATAATAGCAATACAGGAAACCCGCCTAGCACAATGCACCGTTGAGACAACAAATTACATATGGTTTTAATGTAAATACAGAAGGATGCTCCAGTGAGAGACTGGGCGGAGGCACGGCCATTGTGGTGGCAAAATGTATCATCCAGGAGAATAAGTTCCGAAGAGACAGCAGCAACTCTTGCTCAAACGCTAGAAGTTGTACGCAGGCTGAAATTGAGGAGTTCAGCGAGAGCATATATGCTAAATCTACGAGGAAAGTTACGAGAACGCTTTATCATAATGGGTGATATGAACGCAAGAATTGGGAAGAACGACCTGTCTGAAGACGACAAATCACTGATTGGAAACAACCTGCTGCATGATCAATGTAACCCAATTGAATGGGCGTTAAAATATCTTTGCACGGATTCAGACTGAAAAATTATCTAACCTTTAGCATTCCCAAAATCAGAGCCTACTTTGACCCAGTAATTATCAGCGATCATAAAATTGTGTCATGTACCTTAAGGCGGGGTACAACTCCTCCATCACATACAGACAGAAATCGAAGCCAGTCGGAAAACCTATCAAAGAGATTAACATTGAATTTGGAAGTTTTGGAGAAAGATCAGGAGACCCAACAGAAGTTTCAAGAAAACGTAGATCTAAAACTACTAAGAGGAGATCCTGCTCAACAGTCCACAGACATCGAAAGCGCTTGGACTAAAATCGAATCATCTGTCTTCTACGCGGCGAAACAAACACTCGCAAGTGAAGGATCACCACCATCTCCTCGTCGAGTCGAAGCTTCCAAACGCTTTTTCCTGGCTAAACCAAAACGGCTAGATGACAGGAAGAATCCTCCGCTAAACAAAGCTGCTAGGCAAGCAAAAGCAGAAAAACAAAAAGCATACCAGGAACACTTCGCTGAGAAAGTCAAGAAGTTTCTGTTAGATAAAGAGGAGGTAACTTTGCGCAGTGGCGATATCGTAACCAATGAAGTACAACCGAGGTGCGATTATTGCTAGTTGAAAAGATATAGAGGAGGAGAACCCCCTTGCTAAAATGACCAAAATGTTCCGGTTTATAAAGCAAAACAAGAGACAGACAAAATTAAGAGACAAAATATATCAGCATTCAACAGTGGGACCACAGACCCAGAGAAATGACAAACCCAATCGCGGAAAAGGATATTACACTGATAATCAAGGACGACGACCGTGAAGCAGGCCCTCAACCAACACTGGAAGAATTAAGGTGTACTATTTGGCAAACCAGGAATAACAGTGCGCCAGGATAGGATACAGCGACCTATACAACGAGTTCTTCAAATATGGAGCAGAGGAGCTGCTTGGGAAGCTGACAGAACTCAAGGCCGAAGTTTTCAGAAAGAACCAGGTCCCCAAAGAATGGTTACAAACAGTTCAAGTCCCTATCCCCAAATTTCCAAACCCAAAAGGTTTATAGATGCATCACAAAATCTACGCATACAAAATCTACGCAAGACTACTGCTCAAACGGCTAACTGAACAAGTTGGGCCTCTGCCTGTTTACCAAATGGCGTTTCGGAGAGCAGTGGACCAAGTATTTGTGCTTCGTCGTATCCTCGACGAGCGGTGGAGGAAAGGGCATTAAACGGTATGGGTTTTGTTGGACCTGAAACAAGCTTTTGATAGGTTAGATGTCTCAAAAGCAGCAACCGTTTTGACAGAGCTGGGTGTTTCAAAAGCACTAATCAACCGCATAATAGAAGCCTGCTTGAGAAAAACTACCTCGGTGCAATGGTTTGGCCAGCGAACAAAGCCTATCAGCGAAATTATAAGGAGTCAAACAAGGATGTCCGCTGAGTCCACAGCTGTTCATCCTTATGTTGCACTACGTACTTAAGTCAGTTAAGGAATTCATTCCGGAAATCAAGTTGGCCCATGGATTAGAGGATAGAGCTGCCATGCATTCTAGGGTATGCCGATGATCTTCTATTCATTTGCAAGAGTGCTGACGAAGTGGACAGGCTGATTGGCATATTAGAACCGTTGTTTATGTCAGTAGGACTGGAGATTACTAAAAAAAACTTAGGTGCAGTTTCGAGATCCCAGATACACAAACAATATAGCTACCCGTAGTCTCTATTCTGAGATATCTAGGTGCATATTTAACTAGCAGTCTCACTAGAGTAGCCACAACAGCTGATCGAATGAAGAAAGCCTACAAAGCGTTTCATCATCTGTGCTCTTTTCTAAAAGAACATCCCTTAACATGGAATGTGATTTTAGAGTTTTACGACTGCCTAATCACCCCGGTGGTAACTTATTCAATGGAGGTTAGCACGCTGATCAAACGGAACCGAAATTCGTTGCGCAGGATGGAATAACCTCTGATGACGAGAACGAGCCACCGAATAACCAGCGAAACGTAGTAATCGATCAAAATCAACCTCTTTAAATTAAATGCTTTGCTGATTGAGCCCGATACTCAAACGTTAACAGTGCCTATCTAACCTTCGTCTGAAAGCGTGCGAGTAGGGGATCAATCGGAACAGATGCAGGCCTTGACAAACAAGCTCTGATGCTGCAACCTGTACTTCTAGAAAAAAAGGAATTCATGATTATTCTTATGGAAATTTGTCTATTTTGTTTTAAACTCCATGGAAATTTTATTGACTAGTAAAAGGGCTCGTAATCTAAACGTGAGGTCTCGCTGGATAGTTCCAGTCACGTTGGTAACGGAGACAAGGATAATGAATGGGCCGCAGCTGGAGCAAGAGACGTTCGAGTTGGTGAAGGATTCGTGGCGTTGCCGGCAATTGAGAAGTTAAGGCTGGGCTACATTGGGGAGCGCAACGGCGCGGTGCGGCAGTTTTTGACATAAAATATATGAATTAACTGTCAAAAGCTGCCGCAACGCGCCGTTGCGCTCCTGATTGTAGCTGGGCCTTTACACGGAAGGGAGAACAATACTACATGGGCGTTTGTAATGGGAAACTGAAGGTCAACGGGAAAATTTGCTTCAATTGCAAGAAGCCGCTTCATTTTGCTGCCAAGTCGAAGCCGAGTAATCACGCGAGTCTCTGTTCCATTTTTGCCAGGGGGGGGGGGGGGGTGATATAGAAGGATTCCGTCTTGTTGAACAGCAACAATAAGCGGTGGACTGAAGATCCCGGAAAGCTGCAACTTATTATCTGTCAGTACAATCTGTAAGAAAGGAAACACTGTTGTTTTCACAAATACAAGGTTCTGGATGAGGATGGCGACCTCGTCGAGGAAGGCAAGATGAACATGCAAGCCGTTCCTTCCCAAGCAGCGAGTCAAGAGTTGTATCATTTGGAAACTATGTAACAGTCTGTTGATACGAAAAGAAGAGGAGGTTTTTTGCGCCCATTTGAGAAAGAGCTCACAGCTGCAGCTCTACTCAAACGGGCTTTTCCCTGCTCCAAATAAAGATAAAGATAAAGATAAAGAACTATTTGACTTGGTACACTCCAACCAGTAGAGGTTCCGTCGATGGGTAGAAGCCGATATTTTATGACTTTTTTTGTTCGATGCAAGCAAACGAGGGGTGGGTTATTTTTTGAAGAACCAAAACCCAGCTCTCGAGGCATTCAAATCATTCAAGGCCAAAGCAGAGAGAAACTGGCAAGAAGCTAAAAATTCATCGTTCAGGCAACGAAAAAGAGTACATGAATGTAGAATGCCGGAAGGTGTTGGAGTCGAATGGAATCCGGCATCAAACAACTTGCCCGTATACGCCTTAGCAGAACGGGGCAGTAGAGAGGATGAACCGTATGCTGGTTGAAAAGGCGCAGTAGGTGCTTCAGTTTTGGGCAGAAGCTATTTCGACCGTTTCCCACTTGGATCACTTTTTTACACGTTCCCTGAAAGACAATACGCCGAAAGAGGCATGGACCACGACGAAGCCGAATCTAGGGCATCTCAAGATTTTTGGCTCGAGTCTGATGACCTCAAGCGAAAAGGAAGACACGAACGGTCATCGGGTGTATGATCCAGTGATTGACCGTTTCCACATTATTAGATATGTCGTGGTACTGGAAGAAGGTGTCGTTAGTTCTGAAGTTGAACAACCGATTGGTAATGTCGTGCCTGACAATCCTGGTGGTACCGAAACAACGAAAGATGCCATCGTGCCTGTACGAATCTTGCGCTCCAACCGCAACTGAAAACTAGCTGATGGAATGCAGCAAGTTCTGGCGGAGCGATCAGGAGCGCCGTTGACCAGGTAAGTATAATGAGTTACGGTGCATTTCCTGGTGGTGTCTATTCTCATCTGTTACCATCCAACACGACGGTAACAGATGGTTCGATGCATGATCCAACGAATTATAAGAAAGTTCTACAGCGGTCCGACCGAGATCGTTGAATGGTGGCAATGCAAGAGAAAATCGTGTCCCTTAGCAAGAACAACATTCGGGTGGTCGCAGATCTGCCCGAAGGGCGGAAAATAATTCAGAGCAAGTGTGTGTACACACTTAGATTATTTTACAGAAATCTGTAATATTTTACCGAATTCTCAACAGCTGAACGTTCAGCGATGTACGGATTTCGGTAAAATCAGCGGGTAGATGGTCATGAAGAAAATGAATATATTTTTTGGCTCAGGAAGTCCTAGCACATCGGTCCCAAGCTTAATGATTCGCCCCTAATAGATCATGGCACGGAATCTATTAACCTCACTTTTTTTTAAAGTTCAGGAAGCTTATTTACAAGGTGTTAGAATTTGAACCGCCCAAACGAAATTTTTCATTGACTATTTCCGAATTCTGTACGATTAGATTCAGGAAATGATGTAAAAATAAGCACTTGTTTCTGTTTCCGTACAGTTTAATTTAAACGTAATAAATTCGGAGCCCAAAATCTCAAACTGATCTCACCGAATATATTCTAAGTCCACGTTAACAAGCTCCCTGAACTGTCAAATCAACATTGATGACGCCTTCGTGCAATGATCTATAGATCATTGAATATTTTCGTGAAGATCGAATAGAGATATTGTGCTCTAAACTTATTACGATTGAAGTGAAATTGCCGAAAAACAGACACCAGTGCTTATTTTTACAATATTTCCTGAATCAAATCGTACAGAAGCCGTAAAAACCAAATGAAACATTTCGTTTGGGCGATTCAAATTCTAACACCTACAAGCTCCCTGAACTGTCATAAAAGTGAGGTTAATACATTCGGTGCAATGATCTATAACGTAACTCACACCAACACACTCTCAAGAACAAAGATACTAGTATCGAAAGGTACCGAAAAGCGCAAGAGTGTATGGCAAAGTGCAGACTGCAAGGTGTACTTTGGACCTAGGGGTTCTACGACAGTGAACCAATTTCTAATCGCTAGTTTGGTATTGATTATTGGTAAAATTTTACCGAAATCCGGTAAATTTATTACAGATCCCTGGAAAATTTCATCGAAATCCGTTAAATCGGACTGCCGAACGTGCAGCTTTTGAGAATTCGGTAAATCTTAACAGATTTCCGTAAAAAAATCTAAGTGTGTATAAAATGAAGAGAGATCCCGACGGAAACATCCAGAAGTGCAAGGCCCGCGTTGTGTTAAAGGGTCAACGAACCCTAGACTACAACGTAGTGTATTCCCCGGTCGTGCGGTATGCGACCGTCCGATATTTAATGGCTTTGGCGGCACGTTACAACATGCACATCGAGCAAATGAACGTGCTTACAGCATTCCTGCAAGGCAAGCTAAAGGTCGAGGAAATCTATATGCCCCAGCTAGAAAGGTTTGCCGTCTCAAATGGAAAATTGTGCTGACTGAAGAAGGCTTTCTACAGCCTGAAACAGTCCAGCCGCGTTTGGAACGCGCAGTTGAATATGGTGTGGCCAGAGTTTGGGCTGAAATGGTTGAGCGTAGATCCCTGCTTGTATAGGTCAATCCGCAGAGAGGAAATGCTGTTTGTAACCATCTAGGTCGACAATCTTCTGATTTACACGAACGATCGGAAACAGAAGACGAATTTTAAGGCTCATCCGCATAAGCAATTTCAAATGAAAGACCTCGAGGAAGCATTGTCTTGACATCAGTGGCAACATTGTCTTGACATCAGTGTCGTGTACATTAAAGTTTAATCCTGAGGAAGCTGTATTTATATTTTAAGTGTAACTCTGAACTCACACTCACACACGTTTACTAGCATGTGGTCAACCTGTTAGCATAATCTATGAGCCGTGATTCTGACGAGGTTTGCTGTTGACAGCGGTAAATAAAGTAGATCTCTGATAGTCTGAACGTAGAACGAAGCAAACGTCTTATTTATTTAGTTTAGAAGAAAGCTAAGTATCTTTCAATCAGAATCACAAGGAAACATGACGATCACAATCTGTTGTCGGTTCAATACGCCTGCATCGAGGATATCATCGATTGTTCTGGAATGGCTGATGCTCACCCAGTTGCAACACCAGACGCACAGAGAACAGACGTTCATCTTTGGTCTGCTACTTGTGTAAAACTTTTAACCGACATTTCAAATGTATGTCGTTATGCTCCTGGTAGGCGGCGCTGCGGTTGTGTGATAACTGTCATGTAAATGTTTATCAATATAAAGCCTAGCACATAACCTACATAGTTTTGCTTGTTTTCTCTGAACTTGCTTTTTATACCGGCTTCCCATATAATCTTTTACACACGTTTTTTAAGAAAAGGCATTGGCGGAGCTAGACAATTAGTCTGGAGGGGGCCTGGAGGGGTCTGCCCGAAGAATTTTTTCGTTTATAGGAATATTGAAAGAGTGATGAAAGCAGCGTACTTATTTGGAATATGTTATTTTTATTGACAAATCATAACAGGTTCAATCGAATGATTAGGTCAATTCAAGTGTGTTGAATATATACCACGTATTATGCCGTGTGGATCAAATGGAGAATGGACGCACACGATATGACTGTAGTCACCCTACTTGATTCTCTTTAGGCGTCTCAACTCATCAGAGGCGGAGGATAGACCTGAACCTAAATAGAGACAAGTTTAAACTAAAAAATCTCAATACAACAAAAAAAAACATTGAGTCAACGAGAATTTTAATATTGATCAAAATTTTGATTGGTTTGGATTACGCATTTATATCTTCAACATTGTGTTAGCTGATACTGAATCTTTTACAACTCTGAAAATTTCTAAATTATGTCGAGCTAAATTTCTAAAGAGAGTTCAAACAATTTGAAGGAATATTCCGAGGATTATTTCATCAAAAACCTACTTCGCGGCAGTTCAAAGAAACATGCATGGGTAATTTGAGGTTAAACTTAAGAATTGGATAGACATTGATCATATTCCAAGGCATCGAAATCCCATGGAAAATTTTCTAAATTTTATGAAGGTTTGGCAAAAGAATGTAAACACCTACAGTATAGGCGAAATTTACAAATGCATCTACCGTTATGTTATTCAATTGTGTTCAACTTATAAATTTTCAAGTACAGTCTTCAAAATGGCATCAGATTCGCCATGTTAGAAGGTTTGACAAAAATTTGGTTTTTAAATAATTTGAAATTGAAAAGTTCTACAAGAATGAATTCTTCTGAAAAATTATTCATTCATATGAATTTTTTTTATTCTGTAAAAAAATGTTTTTAGAATTTTCTAAGATGATGGATCAAATGTTATTTTGAAAACTGTGTTTCAAAATTTTAAGTTCATAGTAACACAGTTTGAAATTCAGGTTACTTCTGAGCTACTGTCAAAATTTCAGCTCACTCCTTCATTGGAGTGCTGACACAGAAAATGTCAAATATTACAATTTTGTATGAAAAACAATAGACGTATTTAATATTTTTCGCTCCCAATGACCCAAAATAGCCAACCGCAGTAACGCCAAAATAGAACCTTTGGATTGTAAATCAAATCCTTTAAAGAAATCTTAAGAATAAATGTTAGGCAACTGTTATAATAAATGTGAAGAGAATTTTGATGAAATTTCCAAGGAAATATTGAGAAGCGTTTTAAAAAAATTAATCGGAACTCTGTCTCTACTATTTATTTAGCAGATGAGAACACACTGTTTTTACAATGGTATATTTCGGATATTTACCTTCAAATTTAGTTCATATGGTTTGATTCTTAGAAAATTAAAAATATATTTTTCGGCGAGTCCTGCATTGCGGCATCATTTAATCAAAATATTATTTCTTTTAAATTGTTGAAAAGGATAGATAAATAAAAGTTTCAACAGGTTAACAATATTTTCAATTGAAGTAAGCCTAACGTGTGGCAAGATTTCCCCTATATGAATGAATAACATTATACAAAAAACTCTAGGAAATTACTAAATTTGAAAACTTCGATAAACTTTGTTATCACCAAATTCAGGAAATTCAAATACATAAAATATCATGAACAATCGTGTTTATTTCATTTCATTAGTAGCGTTATGAGTAGAGTACCTACTGAGTTTTTTTTCTTGAGTGGACAGCTTCTTTGTCAAAGCTGGATCATTCCACATTACTAGGACGAAGACCATGATCACAATAGCATATCTTGACCGCATGATCACCATTTGAAGTATTAGATATTTTGTCTTAGTATTTTATAAAAGATGTAGAATTTCCCACGTCATAGTACCCATTCCTGCAATGTTGCACCCAACAACTTTGAATTCAATTAGGGATGTCTAAGTAGACTATTATATAATTATTTCGAGCACTTCCTGGAACAATTCCGTTCAAAATACTGTCTTCATTGACAGTGTTGAAGTCTCCTCCAGAAATGACGGTTAAATGACTCTCATTTCATCAATACTGTATTGTGAATAGTTTAATTATTTCAATTACCCTTTGGGGATGACACACAGGCCCATTATGCAGTTAATGTAGACAATTCGTGGCACTGAAGCCAACCCCAAAAAATATTATTATTACAGAAACCTGATTATAACTACATTTTTGAAAATATATACGTTCATGAATAAACTTCTATCTCCTTATTTTGCTTATGAAAATTCGTACAAGAGAGAATAATATCGTGAATTCGAGAGTGCGCCTTAAAAACAAAACTCATTATTGTAAATCCTTCTTGAATAATAAAGTTAAAATACGGACGACTGTTTAAAATCTTATGTTTCACCCAGGGGTAAGTCACTCGACCACCTTGTGTTACCACCCTTAAAAACACAATCCGCCACACTTCAAACACACTCGCCATCACATAAAAGATAACTTCATATCTGGCACCACTTACACGAATCGATTGTTTGTTTTTGTTTCCCTCTCGCTTACACAAACGTAATTCAGACGATGCATATGTGAGCATGTATTAAACGTCTGAACCGTGCATGGTTGCCAATAAGCATACATTTTCGATTGTAGTTTGTGAAAACACAAAAACACCTTCTGCCACCCCAGAAATACATTTGTACACGATCAACACAAACACAACTTGGCAGAGTTACTCACCCCCTGGTTTCACCTTAACAGGCTCTAAATTTTATTGTCGCTATTATTTTAGATATGAGTCTTGAAGTTTTAATATTAATAGAATTGAAAATAAGAAGGGAATAATTTTTCAAATAACTACTAAGTGAACATAAAAAAGTAAATGGAATTAATAAATCAACATTTTACAAAAGTCACCGCGATATACAAGTTTTTTGCACATGCCTGCTAATGCATTTCTAAGTGGGCCCTCTGCGTTCTATTTTCGAATATCATCTGGTAAACTCTTGTACCTCAAACGATATCTAGGTTCATAGGCGTGGGCAGGTTGAGGTGACTGCTCTCCCAACAAACATCAGTGTCGAATAATCGTTTGTTCAAACAAATTTGGAGAAGTTATTCAGCTTTCTAGAAGAAAATGATGAAAAACTTCTCCAAGTTTGTTTGAGCAAACTGTTATTCAGCATTGTTGTTTGTTGGGTCCCTGACTATGCAATCAAATTTAGCCTTTGTGAAATGGATTCGGAAACGCAATCATCTTTCGAAAAAATAGTCATTCCGGGAAATGTTGTCTGAAAAATGGCCTTTGGAAAATGGCCTCTGGGAAATTTCCTCTGGGAAATTACCTTTAGAAAATTATCTCTGGAAAACAGCCTCTTGAAAATTGGACTTTTGGAAGTAGCATCTGGAAAATACAGGAAATCAATAATTTTCCGAAAAAAGAAGAACCAAGATCTACTCTGAAAAATTGGTCGATCCGGGAAATGACCTCTGGGAAAAGGATTCCTGGAAATGGCGTCTGAGAAATATAGAAAATAGTTTCCGGAAAACAATCAATTTCCCGAAAAAGAAGGACAGACATCCGCTCTTAAAAATTAGTCATTCCGATCAATGGCTTCTGGGAAATGACCTCTGAGAAAAGGCCCTGGAACATAATTGAAGTAGAGCATACATTTTCCGAAAAAACGAGGACAGAGTTTCGTTTTGAAAAATTATTTATTCCGGGAATTGGCCTCTAGAAAATGGCCTCTAGGAAATGAATTCCTGGAAAAGCTTTTCCGTGAATAAGTGTAAAACTAAATACCGTTATGCAATAGTTTGGAATTTGGATAATGTCTATAGGCCGGTAATCGATGCCCAACATAATTTTGAAATCTAAGATGGCGGCTTCCGGTTGCCATACCGTGAAAAACCACCCTCCACCCCGCATAATTTAAAGCCTGATCCTTGTCTAGATAATGTCTAGTTATGATATGCAGCGATCGAGTATATTTATCATACAAACTCAATAAATTATTGAGTTATAAACTTCATTTAACCATTTATGGGCTGGCTTAAATCAGCTCATCATGTCGTTCGTTATTGAACACCACAAAAGAAACCTAACTTTTAACAGACAAAATCTCGAGCGAAGCGGATCGTAATATTGATACATCGGAATTCTCATGGATCTAATTGTCGTTAACTATGGTTTTTATCGATTCCACAACTTTACATCCTATTCGGTACAGTGGAGTAAGTGAAAAGTGTGGGAAAGAGGTTATACGTACTTTACTCCTTCAGAAATAGTTACTCGTTGAAACTATTTCTGAAGTTAACAAAGATATAAAAACAACTTACACTGGGAAACAAATTTCGTACAATTCCGTAGAGATTATGAATAGGGTTTCATTTCAAATTAGAAATTTATCAGAGAAAAATTCTGGGGGGGGGCCTACAGAATTCTGGAGGGGCCTGGCCCCTAGGCACCCCCAGTAGTTACGCCAATGAGAAAAGGTATATGGACATCAAAGTCTGTTCTCTGTGCCAGAAGTTTAAAGATATGCTGGAATTGGAACGAGTAGTTCAAGCTTTCAAGAGGAATACCACCAGTTCTGTTCGAGATGTGGCGAAGAAACTGAATCTAACCAAAACTTTCGTGCAAGATGCGCAAAAACGTGAAGTACTACACACGTGCAAAGCCCAAAAGGCGCATAATCACGATGAACGGTAGAATACAGTAGGTAAAACACGTGCACGGAAGCTCTACACCCAGATGTTGAAGAAACCACATTGCCTCGTTATGGATGATGAGACGTATGTAAAAGTAGACTTCCGGCAGTTTCCGGAGCTCCAGTTTTTCACTGCTCATCATAAATTCGATGTCCCAGAGGACGTTAGAAAGCCCAAAAAATATATGATTTGGCAAGCAATTTGCTCGTGTGGAAAGTGGAGCACCCCATTGGTGACAATCGGAACGGTCAATGGGCAGGTGTACCTTAAGGAATGCCTCTAAAAGCGACTACTTTCTCTACTGAGGTCACACAATGGTCCTACGATTTTCTGGCTGGATTTAGCCTCATGTCATTACTCGAAAGAGGTTTTGGAATGGTACAAGGCTAAGGAGGTCAATTTCGTGGCCGAAGCATCTCAACCCCCTAAACGCAACGGAACTGCGGCCAATTGAAAAATACTGGGCCATCATGAAGCAGGCACTTTGGAAGCATCCTAAGGAAGTGGAATCGGAGGAAGATATGAACAATGGATTGCCACGCAAAAAAGATTGATCCAAATGTTGTACACGACCTTATGAGTAGTGTAAAGAAGAAGGTTCGTGCATTTGGATATGGAATTGAAATTGAATAGAAAAAACATGAAAAAATATTCATAACATATTTTATTTTACTCCTTGAAAGTTTGAAAATGATTGGTTGAACGAGCGAATTTTGCTGAATATTTGAGTGTGTCGCAATTTGATTCCGTACACCCTTTATGGCAAAAATCGCATCAAAATCAGATGGCTAACGATGAAGCATCATTAATTTTAGATTTAATTTGTTCTACCTCAGATGGGTATCAAACTAATCTATTATTCTCCGAGAAGTCCTTTAGTTATGTCATTTAGATTCTAAGTCCTCAAGTCTATAGACACACAGTTGTCACCTAGTTTTCGAACATCTGTTCTCCAGCCCCTTCCACGACTGACTTCTCAAGAAATATCGCATCTGACTACGATCCACCAAGATTATGATGTCCGGTCAACAAATGCGCCGAATACGCGCACGCACGCTCACTCTACTCTCCATTTATTAGTTAATTACCGGTTCATATAGGTCAAAAATGCTAATTTATTTACTTTTCTAACAGGGGAAACACTTGGGCGCTTGCATAAAGTGTTGGCTATGTATGCCGATGCCATCTATTTCTGTTCCCTGCTTTTAATCATTGCATACACATAGATTCGAAAAAACCAACCACCGATTGCCCAGCGCAAATAGAGCACGGATCAAATTACGCCATCCATTTGCCACATGGTCCCGGCGACGATGGCGACTTGTTGGACTTCTGTCGTCTCGGACACCGAAGTCCAGACCCGGTCACCACGACAAGTGCAACCGGGAGCTTCTGCGCCACAACCACCGGCGTAGGTGCATTTTAGGTTACTCTAGGGTTCGGTGGCGACGAACTTTCGTACATCTGTGTTGTGTAGAGAATACTGCACAAGGCAGCGCCGGGGAATGGTTGGGGGGAACTAATTAGATTAAGGCCCTTGCATACTACAGACTCGGTCGTTCGGCGACACTTTTGGGGCCAAAGTGTGACAGCTTATTTGACGGCTATAGCTGGAAATCCAACTTATTACTACGGCAAGTGTCGGACCAAGTGGTTCTACGGTCGGTTCTAGGTGCAGGTTTCGGAATTAGGGGACAGTTATTTTCAAGTTCAGGACTTTTGTGCGCGAGTACAGAAGAAAGTTCCGGTGGTGAAATTGCGTTGTGAAAACGGTGGTGAAATCGGTTTGAAGTGATCTGCAGATTTGTGAACGAAGATATTCAGACGGTGAAGCAGTTGGATTTGCTGCAGTTGAGTGGTTCCGGAAGTTGTGTTCAAAACTCGGCGACGTACCAAGGATTGACGACGAGCAAGATGCCTGGGGTTTGTTGATTTGTTTTTGTATGGATTGATCTTAATGATTACCGTCGAACCAGTGATTAGCCAGGACAGTTTCGGATGTATACCAAACTAATTATACAAATTAGGGAAAGCTTTGTTTATTACCTGCTGTTGCACATCATTTAGCTAACCGAAGAGCATGCGTGTGCTAATTGAATTATGCTGTTCGCTAATCAAATTATGAAACGAGAAATCGGTTTGAGAACCAGTCGGCGTGAATAGGTTTTTTAGACATGGCTGTGACTAAATGATGTTAATACAATAATACTTACCTGCTAAAATACACATACGGACTACGATTAAGAGGCAGGTAAAGCGATGACTGTTTAGTACCTTCTGTTACTAAAAAAGATGACTGCTGTCGAAACAAAATCTTGCCTCTAGAGCAATGTCATAAAGCAAGTATCAAAATATTTGGTATATTAAAATTATAGTTTTCAAAGAATAAAGGGAGGTCAAATCAAGGAAAACATATTAGTATGGTCTTTGCGAAACCCAAGAAACAACGGCCATAGTCCTCATCGATTTCCTTTTATAGACTGTTCCAGAAAGTATAAGCACACTTTCAAAGTATCAAAAAAGTCATGTTTTTTTTAGTTTTAATAATTTTACTTGGCAAATCATATTTGTATTTGTGTTTCAAGTGATATTTTACTCTCGTTTCAATCAAACTATTTAATCATAGCCAAGACTCCTAACTTTTCCTCGAACATGACCCATTAGGTTCTGCTCAGTGGTACTTCCCACCATTTTCACCACTTTTAGCCAATCTTTTTAAAAATTTTGGATGTCGTCCGCTGGTTTTATGAATTTTCGAAGCTTTGCTTTGGTTAAAGCCCAAAAAGTCTCGATTGGCCGTGCCTCCGGGCAGTTCGGCGGATTCATGTCTTTCGGCACGAAACATACATTTTGACTTTTGTACCATTCTAAAGTGTCCTTTGCGTAATGACATGACGCCAAATCAGGCCAAAACACTAATTGCTACCTGATCGTCGGTAATAATCGCTTCTGGAGAGATTCCTTAACGTGTTTCTGAGAGTTCATCGGCTCCGTTGTGATGTACGGACTAGATGTTTTACCACACTCGCTTATTGCCTGCCAAACCATAACCTTCTTACCAAATTTTTCGGTAAAAATTGCCTTCTCAGTTTCGGGGATGTCTTTGTCTTTGCTTACAGTATAGAATTGTGGTCCGGGAAGCGTTTTGCAATCTAGTTTCACGTACGTTTCATCGTCCATTATTATACACCCAGAATTTCTACACAATAACGAATCGTAGAGTTTGCGGGCCCGTGGTTTCACGGACGCGGCCTGTTTTGGGTTCCTTTTGGGTTTTTTTCTGCTTCCGGTATGTGTTTAGACCAAGTGTTTCTTTGGCACGCATGACCTTACTCGACGAGGTCCCTAGTTTTTCGCAACATCCCGAACGGAAGTCGTTGGTTTTCGCTTGTAGGCATCCCTGATCTTTTTATCGATATTCGGACTAACAGGGCCGGATTTCCAACCACTCTTCGGCGCATCTTCAAACGTACACTGTTCTCTATATTTTTGAATCGCAGATCGTTCCGCTCCGACGCTTACACCCTCTTCCTTGGCCACTTTTCTCAAGGAGAGTCCGCTCACAGTGCACCATTTGTGCATGATACTTTTTCGTTGTTCCGCAGTAGGCCGCGCCTTTTGATAGGTAACACAAAACTGAGCACTTTTTTGATGCTGTCATTCAGAAATGTGCAAACAAAAAGACGCAGCCAAAACACGTTGAAACGTTTCATTATATTCAAAGTGACCGTTGAAATAAGGTGTGCTTATACTTTCTGGAACAGTCGTTAACCCGTGAAAAAAAAACAAAACAATAATATCATAGCCAGTGAATCCAAACTCGCGAATGCACGAATGATAAAGACCTTATCCTAACTTTTCAATGTTGGGACAAAAAATAATGTATCTTTATCATTGTTGCATATTCAACACAACAATGATAAATTGCAGGGTAGAAGAATCAGGATTAAAATGTTTCATAACATCCGATTGTTATTCAGGAAAGAGACATAGCGTTGTATATTACTTTGTATGCAACAAAAATACATTCAATCATGTCACATGTTGCATCTACCGGAAAGAGACCATGTTTGGTTTTATCTATGGACACTGTATATAGACCGGACAACGCAAAATCAAACAATCTGCCAACCCTGAAAAATGTCATAAATTTGAGCAATTGATTTGGCACCACTTGCATTTGTACAAAGTTGAAGTAAACAGCGCAACAGGCTAAAAAAAAAGATTCAGTTTCGATGTTGGTAGTTTGTTTTGATTCCGTTTGAAGATATTCATTGAAAATTTCACTATGCTAAGTGAATTCTGTGGGTTTCTTTCGGTTTCCAAAGAAAGATAATATAAGGCAGAAATGGCTGGCATTCTGCGGCCTTTCGGCAGATTTTCAGATTCTAGAAAGCCAAAGGCTGTGCAGTGTAAATACAAAATACTATAATTTGTTTCTCCATTACTAATTATAACAAATATATCCATTTACATGTTCTTGCTAGTGATCTCTACTTCGATAGGAACGGAAAGAATCGAAAAGTCCAGGATGCTGTTCCGTTTTATGACAATGTCACGCAGTTGAGTACCAGAAAGAGAAAGAGAAGTAGTTTCAAAGATTTTAATTTAATTAGATTAGATTCGATTTTGTTGTTTGAATTTTGTTTAGTTGATGTTTTTCAGTAGTTTTGATCAAATTTTTCATGCGCTATGGCTATGGCACTTTGCATTTGTAAGTCCGATGCTGAGGGCCAGCAGGCTGCAAGAGGTTTTCCGGTATAAACTTCAAGTTGTACCGCTGGCCATTTTCTGGTACTCTTAATAACCTCAAAAAATGTAGCCATATCCAACAACAGCTAAAATGGTTTGTACTGCAATTTCGGGACTTAATGTATTATTTGTGAAAGGTATAATTAATAGTGCGGTGAAATACACGATGAAATTGTGATACTATGCTCGGCACTGTGTACAAAAAGAATTTTGTTCATTTTTAGTAATCCAAACGGCAATAAATAATACACCGAAAATTCTTACATTTACTGAATATGGAAGTAGAAAATCCCTTATTTGTTCATAACTGGCTTTTGTCAAAACAATACTCGATCACAATACTTGCTCCCTTAAAGTGAATCATAAGTTGACAGTCCTTTTGGCTGCATTTTTTGACAGGTCGTTTGGCAGCATAAGACAATTGT
>JASCZW010012218.1:0-29199 GCA_034211315.2 Aedes japonicus
GAGTTGAAAATGAGGTGCTAGGTTTGTTTATTTTTATCCAGAAACCGATTTAATGAGTTGTTGCAGATAGGTTGACTGTTGCCTTTAAAAAAAATGAATACGTGAAAATGGTCATCATATCGACAAAGATTTTACATTGCACGTCCAAGCTACGTGAAAATGTTGGTAGCTTTCGTCCATATTTCTTATCAAGTAGCAGTGACGTGAAAATCACGTAGCTCAAAAATATTTTTTTTGGTTGTCAACATGAGCTTTAAGGTAAATGTTACGTGATTTTGAGTTAAGTAGGAACTGATTTCCACGTAATGTTTACGTGATTTTGCAGTGAAATTTACTAGAAAACTGAACAAGAGTAACGTGAATTTCACTTTGATTACACAGGATGCATACGTAATGTTTACGTGGGTTTTAAATAAAAATTACTAAAAAATAAATAAACATAACGTGAATTCCATTTTGTTTTGAACAAATCTTCATGCAATGTTTACGCGATTATTTAATATTTACTAGAAGTCGTTTATTTTTCTCAATATGGTAGACTTGTGCAGCAAGATTTGATGTGATTCCCTGTTTCTAGTAGAACGACAATAGTATTTTGGTGTGACATGAGATTTCAGCTCTTATTTGTATGGCGGCTCACGTTACACAAGGTGACTGTTGTTCTTTCACTAGGGGCAGAAATTCACACCAATTCTCACCGCGCAGAGTAAATAAGTATAATTAAACTCATAATTGCTTCGTAATATTCATTATAATTATAATCATTATAATGTTTGCTCTAGCGCCAAGCGAAACTGTTCTTCCGAAATCGTAAGGAGTTCAAAATGAGTAATTCCATCCTCTGAAATTAAAATCAGTGATATTACTGTTCAATGTTGGCGTTTAAATATTATGAATTATTAAACAATACCTTCAAATATTTGCAGCAAACCGCCAAGCAACTCCAAATCAGCGAGCAACTCTTTCATCAAACTGCTTGACGACGCCATTTGCTCTTTTTTCATACATGAAAATCACGTAACCCATTTGATGTGAACGGAAACACACTCATACAACCATAAACAGAATGTTTACGTGAAAAATTTGTCATTTTCTCCACCAGCTTGAGTAAACATGACAAGGAATGTACATCAGTTTCACTACCATCATGTAACATTGGAAACAGAAGCAGTTGCACCAAGTACATGATTTTTTACGTAGATTGGACGTGCATATTTATACACACGTTTTACCCACAAAAGTAAGTTTGCAAGAAATTTTTGGACTCAAAAGTTAGTTTTGAAAAGGGCGTAAGCATTTTCAATAGCACTTCAATTGATAATTTGTAGCTCGAAAACCTCTGTACAAAAAAACTATCCGAGAACAAGTTGTGGCCCTATGTGTGAAAGTTGTAAAAAATATACACTGAAAAAATAATCAAAAATTAACTTGAAAATTTGAATATCTCAAAAACGTTTTTTTGATTTTTTTAATTTTTTGACTGTTATTACTTAAAGTTATTACGAACTCGAACGACGATTAGATGAACGGTTCAAAAGATATGGGGTAAAAAATTTCAATTAGTATTTTTGAAATTTTCGTTTAACATATGCGTATTTTGTTCCTTATTGTATACTTTATACATTGTTTGTAAAAATTTGAAGCTCCAACGTCAGTTTTGGAGAAAGCTTCAGGGTGGAGAGATCTGAGGTGAAAAAAGACCTCTAAGGTCAACTTTTAGGCCTCATCAAACTGTAGCGTTTGCTTTGCCGCCGCAGTAAAATCCTGGCGAAAAAATCGTCGCAATAAAATGCTATTCAGCATCTACGCTATATTTTGATTTGAATTTATAAGGGCTTGCAATTTTTTTCCTATTTTTATATTGAGATGCAGCTCCATCAGACATAAATATCGCTTTCTTCAACTGCGTTAGTTTGTTTTTCAAAGAGCTCATTAGATTTGAAATAAATATCTGAACCGCTATTGTGTCATGTTCTAGTACCGTGCATTCGGGTTAAATTGATCACTTTTGTCGATTTTTTGGAATACCTTTCGGTAGAAAAATGTTTTAGTAGGCAATTTAATTTTTAAATAAGTACTGTTTTATATACTAGCCGCCAATAATAGTTTACCCACGTTCGAAAGAATATTTTTAAAACACATTATGATAGAAATTTTGTATTCGGGGTGAAATTGATCACTTAGAAATCAAGACGACATTACGGATAACCTATGTTCTTTTGATTGATCTTAATTTATTTTCCGTCGGTCTATTTTCGGTCCGAGTCCAAAAACTAGGGAGATATTGAATCCAGCAACACATGGGCCGGGACTAACGGCTTTACACGTGATCAAAATCCCTAGAATTTATAAAAGACCCTCTGGGTGGGAAACAATTGCGCTTACCACTGCGCTATCGGTAAAATTTGGTCAATTTTCAAATTACAATTTGAAACTTTACTAAACTAAGACGTTTTCTTCAAGCATTTTAACATGTCTTGCTGGTTGATGACAAGAAGTGTATTGTTTTTTTCTTCAATAATTGAATCAAGCTAATTTTACTGCCACTGTTGGTTCTTGTTAATATTTATTTTATTTTATTGACGTATAAGGGGGCGAGGCGCCAGGTCACAAGTTTGAGTATAAGAACTCAAACTTTACATAATACATCAGGGGATAGTTGAATGGGCTACCCAACGTTTCTCCCCATGGGGGATACACTATTAGTGCACACTAGAAGTGTACAATGATATTGCATCACTACCCACAGGATTGGGGAGGGGGGGATAATTGTTGGTATGTAAGGCTGTGGGGAGAAGAGTATACATCAATAATTTGCAAATATAATCTATTACCTTCTGATTAATTGTCAACGATATCTTCCAAAATACCTGTTTTGCTTGATATTACTGTAAATCTGAGTTTGCTCTCTCGTTTCAAGATGAGATTTTGCTTCTTGTTTCTCGAGTTTGTCTTGAAATTTGTTTTGAGTTCTTCAGCAAAACTTCATTTGATGACATGGTAGATCGTCCATTGTCGATACGCACCTTAAAGACTTTTGATATGTTGAGAGGGATAATACATTTAGTACTTATCTTAATTTTTAACATGTGTCTGTTGACTAGTTCACTCGTTCCGTGGAATGTTTCGTTAGAACCAGATAGGATTTTTCATTCAGTTCGGGGGCTTTGTCTTGAATTTTATTTGAAACTCTTCAACAGGACTCCCTCTTGATGACGTAGTATATCTTCAATTGCCGATGCGCACTGTAAGAGCTCCCTTTTTCAAAACTTAAAAAGAAATAAGCAAAATCGCCTCTTGGTAGTAAGCTATCTCTTAGCAATTCGCGCAACTTGAAAACGAAAGATCGGCACGTAATCGGATTTCTAACTTTTTATTTAAATTTAATGTTATTTATGTGTATATTTTTAGAAGTTTAAAGTAACAATATTATAAGGAATAAATTGATTCATATATCAAACTCTTATAATTCCGAATATTATGAATAATGGATCATGAGATGAATAATGGAACAGGCTCCCCTATGTGATAATGCTTTCCAATAGTGCGCTAGGTTTTGATAATAAACCATGCAGATTTTTCAACTGCGTTTATATGATCAAGTACAACATTCCAACTATTCGCAAATTCTGTACTTGACCAATGATCACTATCTCAGTATAATAATGTTTGTCGATAGGAAATACTGGAGGATTTTCAGACGCATTTTTGGGCTGCATTATCACTGGTCTGGCAACACTAGTGTGCTTCTTTCCAAAATGGTAAAGAACCAGACCAGCCCTGGGACCTGGTAGTTGAAGTTAAACTACCTCAAGGTTTTGCCAGAGCCCAGGGGCAACTGTTGGTTCTTGTTAATATGCAATGAAAAGTCAGATAATAGTAGAATAATACTAGTCATATTACATGTCCTTTAATACTCTCGTCTGCGTTTTTGAAAAGAAGTTTTATTCAAAGATTAAAAGTCTAAAAAAATAAAAATTAGCGAAATTAAAAAAAGACTATTCAACGAAAACATGGTAGTTAAAAGCCAATAAACTGCAATCATTGACTCCATTGCTATGCAGGATATAACAGCTTTAGTTGTGTTAGGCTATATTTACGTAATTGGGAAACTATGAGAATTTAAAATTAACACTTCGTTTGATCACTTTTTAAAAATAAAAAATAAACCATTGAAACACTTTTTTCAAATTTTCGCTAGTAAACGCGAGCAAATTCCTTTAAATTCCACTACAAGCTTATATTTTGACAGATAGGCCTATTCCGTCTGCTACTTACAGACTTCTTCAGTATCGAGTGCTCGAATGGTTTATTTAAGTAGCAAAATTGGGCTTCTTTTTGTTGGTCATGACCGATCAATTTCACCCGAATTCAAGGTACTTCCGATATAACGATAAAGCTTAAAGATTAAGATTCTTAAGCGCTCCTGATTCGACATAGTAAATAACAAAGGGATGAATTGTGGTTTGGTTATTATTCCAATAACTATTTTGAACTGCACCTTGAAGAACAAATGTATAATTTTCGGAAAAATCACACACTATGACAACTTTGCGATTGCTTAAATTTTTTTTTTGTGTGTCCTAAAAACGAGGATTTTTGGTTTGGTTTTGATATAATCATAGGTGACCAGTTTTTCTAACTTTTCGGTTGGCAAAATATATTTTCCTGGTTTTTATGTTGTGTATATGTGACAGTTATGTACCCGTCATGTTCGCGTGTGAGAACAAGACGAACAGTAGCGCTATGGCTCCTCTATAGTTGATAATCTGTTTTATTTGAACCGTTCATTCAATCATCTTGCGGTCCAAGAGAGAGTAGCGTAAAATTTATTATACATTTCGAAAAACTAAATCATGTTGTTGGATAATCTAGATAAACTTATGAAAAGGTTGTATTTTCGAAAATTATTCGAGTATGATAAAATTAAATCGCAAATATTTCGAGAACGGATGCTCTTACGAAGGTCATTATCTGGAGCTTAATTTTTTTTAAATACTTCAAGAATCCGATTATATAATCAGAATACGTTTGTTCTTGCAAATATTCAAATTTTGAGAAATGCATCAAAAGTTGATGTTCTAGATACTTTTTTTTCTGACATTTCTCCATTCTGGAGTCTTCGCTAAAATTTTTGTAATAACTTTAAGTTTTGACAGTAAAAAATAACAAAAAATCAAAAAATCTATTTATGAGATACATATTTAAATTTTCATGTTACTTTTGATAATTTTTTTCTGAATTTTTTTTTCTCAGTGTATATTTTTTTCACAACTTTCACAGTTTTTTTGTGCAACGAAATGCTATTCAAAATGCTTACGCCCTTTTTAAAACTGACTCTTGAGTCACAAAAATCTATGTTACCGCGGAAAATGCTCAGCCTTTTAAGCCAAACGCGTATGCAAAGTTTTATTTAAAGGATTTTTTTTTTCGAAAATAGCACATTTACAGGTCGTTTCGGCTGGAAACGCACCATTATTTTCGTTTGTCAGTTAGGCCCTAATGAAAAATCTTTGTCGATTTATGGAGACGCAATTGCTCCTAATGATCTCCATGTTTGGACTAACTAGAAAGCAGTGCTTTAATATTGATTTTGAAAGTACGAGACTACTCACAACATGTAAAAATGAAGCTTGGGAATTACTCGGCCTGTCAAGTTTCTGTAGCATTTCCTAGCTATGAATAATCAGTCGTTAATTTATGAGCATTAGCTCTTCAATCTCAAATGGACACCTTTACGTCGAAAGGTAGTAGATTTCCGTTCTGCTACCGTTTCGTTTCCGATTTTTGATTTAAAAAATGAAAACGCACATTGCGTTATGTTCCGAAACAAGATACGCTCGTTTAAGAGGTTGACAAATCCAGGTTGAAAAACGAAGAAGACACCGACTGGCTATAAATTTGACAGCTTCCGCGTTAAACTATAGGACGAAAATTTTAAAATGCTTCTTAAAAAAATCAAACTAAATTCTAATTAAAAGCAGTTTGTTGTATTATGTAAGGAAAATACAAAACTACTTTATGAAGACATGTTTAGCAAAATAAAAGTAAAATAAAAAAAATGCCCCCATTGTGCAGTTCTGAATTTTTCTTCCATCATACAAATAAACCGCTTTTAATTAAATTTTCATTTGAGTTTTTTACCTTAACATGGGAGCTGTCAGATTTATCACCACTCGGTGTCTTCTTCTTTTTTCAAATTGGATTCGCCTATATCATGAACTTGGTTACCTTTTTCCAAATTTGAATAGTTCAGTCAACTTGTTGTGAATCTTTGCACGCGATCGGTTTTTGCTACAATGCTGCGTTGTACTTCTAAAACTCGTAATTTCACCATAATAAACACTCCTTGGGAAAAGACCTCAGCACTAAATAATTGTATATATCGACAAAAAGTTTTCATAAGGGCCAATGTCGCAAACGTAAACAATGACTTTTTCCGCAAATTTCTCGAGAATGCTAACTTAATCATAGTGAATTATGACAATGATTGTATAGAACAGGAGTTCCCCTTTACAATAGAAGTGGTAGTTTACTTGAGCGAGTTAGCATTTTCAAGAAATTCGCAAAAGAAGCCATTGTTTACGTTTGCGACATTGGCCCTTATGAAAACTCCATGTCGATATCTCGTTAGCGGTTATTTTGATGGCAGCCACTCATTGAAAGCGAGGCGAACGCATTTTTAAAAAAATTAAACATTTTTAAATCAGGTTTAAAGCAGCGCACCAGTCATGAAAGAGCAACTGGGGACCACTGGACCATTCGAGGGCAGCAACAGTTAGGTTGATAATCTTGTTTTAAAATACATATACAGAATCTCCTTTGCCGATCGATTCTCATCTCTTCCCGACCGGGAACAATAATCTCAAAAAGGTCTCAAAGGCAAAACGGAAACAGAATCCAAACTGTAATTTTAATTTCCGCTCCATGAAAACGCAGCTCGAACTTCCCTCAGACAAGATAGAATTACCAATTACAACAGAACGAAAAACCATCGATCTAATCATTCCACTTGAATAAAAAACAAAAAGAACCGGATTTTGACCCGTGCATAGGTTATCTGTTTATTTTAGTCATTTAATTACTTTCTTGTTACAAAGCAGCATCACACCGTTTACGTTTTTTTTATGTTCAGTTCAAAGTAGTGCGTAACCGGTCGAAATAGAACGAACAATCCTTCCCTTCTGTGTTGTAAATACCAAAACGTAGTGTGTAGAATGTTCTTCTACATTTTGTGATTATAGTGTTAGTCTTCTATCGATGCAGTGCATTTTCCCCTCTGAAGTTTTTATGCCTATTTAACATCCCACAATTCCAACCCCCGTTCCAAGTACCTCTTCCGATTTCATCCTACAGTATATGATATTGAAAAAAAAAAAAATCACCGTCCAACAGGTTTACTTTCCTACCAACCATTTCCAATTTGTTATTGTATTTATTTATTTCGAAAACCATAAGTTCACGCGAGCAGCACTTAGAATGATCTGATATATACAGTTTATAAACTTCATTGATATTAAGCCGAACAAAATAATGACAACTGACTACGATCAAAAGCGGTTTTCCGAAAGAAAAAAAAAAGAAAACACATAAATAACCTACAAGGTTATGCAAATAGAGAAAGATAAAAGTAAGCCAGAGAATAGATGTTAAGAAAAGGAATTAGTTGTTTTTTAAAACGAACATAACTGCAGCTAGAAAGAATATTTTAGAAAGGAATAAAAATTCGGGCGACTAATGGTGAACAATATTATTAAACTAGAGAAATATGGAACTTGTTTTAGTTTTACTTTTTGTCGCGTCTCTTCATGTTTAAAACGTCCTATCGAAGTGAGTGTCATCACAAAGCGTAGTTAAATTTATAGGATAATTGAATCGATTCCCCCCCTGCAAAACTTTTGATTTCAATTCAACGTGAAAGAGCGCAGTAATCTAAACAGAAAAAAAAGGTAATGAGTATAAAGCTGGATTCCACCAATTCGATGCAGTTTGTACAAAAACAATGAAAGTATTTGTGTTTGTTTCGTTTCACCGAATGCAATTCAATTCCGAACAAATTTGAACTCTTTATTCAAGTTTTCGATATGCTTAGAACAAAACCAAATGTCTGACCTACAAGTGTAAGGAAAATAAATAACTAAATATTTTAGGTCGATGTGCACTGTCACTTCGTTAGAAAAGTTGAGAAATTACCTTGAACTGTGATCTTGATTTTAGCGACATAATTTATCAGGGTTGGATCACTAATTCCGATTTTTTCGATACTAACCAACCATAGATATGAGCAAGATGGTTTGCTCCCCACTAGCTCACCGCTTATTTAGCCTAATTTGTCCTTTGCTTTACTTACAAGACTCTCAAAATGTCATCATTGACCCCTTGTTTACAGCTGAACATTGAGAGCTGCGGTCAGAAGTCGCTTTTGCTTTTCAGGTTCTAGAATGGTTTTTCGGACGGGCTTTGAACAAAGACTCTTACGCAATACTTCGAGGGAAAAGAAAAACAATGTTTATTCATTCGTGTTTGGTTTGAGACTGAGGAAGTAAAAACAAAGTCAATTGTATGAAAGGTGAACACCACAACGTATCTGCTCTAGTAGTGGTATACAGTAAAGTCCGTAAAATGCGTACAAGAAATGGCAGGGGGCTGCTCACTCTAACACTCCCGCTCAACCACTGCATCTTGCCAATCCTACACGGCGGGACAATTTAACTCAATTTTGAATCGTTTTCGACTCACTTTCGTCAAAAGTGGGGTCACTCATATATGATTAAATGTGACTTGGACTGAAAAGCATATCTAAGACACCGACTTAAATCAGATCGATGTTTAAGACATGTCGACTAGTTAATCCTAGTCACATTTACTTATATACGAGTGACTCTACTTTTGAGGAAAATGAGTTAAAAACTATTCAAAATTGAGTCAAATGGTCCTGCCGTGTATGCCTGAATGATTTCTCTGGAACAAAGAAACAGGTAAACCCTTAGTAAGGGATATACGCCTGCTCGAGGGTGATCTGCTTCTGCTTTACCAAATCCTACAGAAAGTAGAACTTAACGTCTACAAACTTCAGTTGTCCGAATCCCTTGGAATCCTCTATTATACAAATCGTCGATTGGTTATCCTCATAATAAGTGACAGGAGTTTCGACCGCGCATCCAAAATCTCACATCAGACATACTATCTACAATCCGTGACAAACGGCAACGCACAATGCCACCAGTTCTGCTTTCGTCGAAGAGATCGCCACAGTATGTTGCTGGCGTGTAATCCACGCTACTGTTGTTGACCCGTTCACTTCGAAGACGCTACCACTCACTGATCGCCTATTAACCAGATCGTTAACCCAGTCGGCATCCGCGTAGACCTTCAAGACCTTCTCCTCACCTCGACGGTATACTAGGCTCACATCCAAAGATCCCTTAGTATAACGTAGAACCCTCTTTAAAAACGTCCAGTGCTCGTGTGTCGGGCAGCTCTGAAACTGGCTGAAGTAATTGCCGGTAGCCGCCAGATCAGGCCACGTTGTCAACGACCCATACATCAGACAGCCTATCAATTCGCGGTAAGGTTGAGTAGTACGCTTCTCCTCCACGCCTACCGGTAACTTCAACCGATTCTCTATGGGTGCTGAGCAAGGCTTGCAATTCACCATCCTGAACCGCCGCCGCTGTAAGACATCTTGTAGATAATGCTGTTGATCAATCCGCATCACTCCTTGCTCCTTGTCATAACTGAAGTTCATCCCCAGGAAATATGTAATTGCGCCAATATTCTTCATGTCAAATTCACGAGATAGACAGCTCTTCACGCGCTCTACAGCTTGCAACGTCGAACCCACAACCATGATGTCATCGACGTACAACACAATGATAATGATGTCGTTTCCAGTTCTTCGTATGTAGAGATACTGCACGTTTAAGCTTCGTTGGAATCCCAAACGTCCGAGGATGAATTGGTCGAATCGGCCATTTCATGCCTTGGAGGAACTTCTTCAAACGGCATACAAGATCTCCACCGCGGCCAAAACCACTCGGGCTGCTTCGTGTAAATCTCTACGGTGAGCGAACCATTCAACGTACAAACGTCCATCTGGTGGATAACCATCTTCTTCTCATTGGCCATTCCCAACACCAAACCCAACGTATCCAATCTGGCAACCGGGGAATATGTCTCGCTATTGTAAAATCCGAACCGTTGGATGAACCCTCAAACCGGACTTTATAACGGTCGGGATGCCGAGTCGAGTTATTAGTATGAGACAGGCCTATGACAAAGACTCTTTTTTCACGTAGACAACATCTCAGCAAGCTCAGCTGTTAAAATAATGTCAACATTGTAAGTTGTGTCTGTTGTTGCTCGTTTTCGTTGTGCACGTCATACAAAGCAGAAAGATCGCTATCTATGTTGTTTCATATCAAAACAAACAACAAAAACAAATGATTAGACTTCTATTTGACAGCTGACAGCGGGCTCAAATCAATTTGGGCCCAGGACATCCTGTCTACTGTCAATCACTGCTATTGATATATGATGATATTTTTCTTCTCATTTATAGTTACAGGTATTCCACTAAACAGCTCAAACTCTCTAGGATTCATCACTAAAGCTGTTAAACTGGGCTTCATCAGATACCTCCGATTGCTCCGATTCAACATCGCCATCTTTGTTCTCCAGGTCGACCTTGACTGAACCATCGTCAGCCGGTCCAACTGAAAAGAAGTTCTCGGATGATACAACTTTAACAGGCTCGATGGAAGATGATGTTTCCAAGAACATGACATCACGAACATGAACTATCCTTTGCTGGCTAGTATTCAATACTCGATAACCATTGATAGCGTACCCAAGATAGATTCTTTTGCATGGTTTGGCATCAAGCTTACATCGTTCTTCCTTCGGAACGTGGACGAACACGCTGCATCCGAATACTGGAAGTTTGGACAAATCAGGCTTACTATCTTCCCATCGTTCATATGGAGTTTCACAACTCTCGATCGCATTCGTGGGACTGCGGTTGACGACGAACGCATCCGCCTGGATAGCATGGCCCAGAGCCAATTATTAATAGCGGAATCTTCCAACATCGTTTGGGCCTTGTCAACTAATGTGCGGTTCATCCGCTCGCTAACGTCGTTTTGCTTCGGGTTATGCGGAACCGTCCATTTCACCACAATCCCCTTCTGCTTCAAGAACGTTTCAAACTGCCTGCTGTGATATTCGCCACCGTTGTCGCATCGTAAGCGACTCATCCGCTGACCAAACTTTGCCGTGACAACTGCTTAGGAACACTATACTAAAACGGCTCCAATCATCCACGAAAGTCACAAAGTATTTCGCGCCACCGATACCAACCGGCGAAACCGGACCGCACACGTCGGAATGAACCAATTCGAGCACTTGCGACGATCGCTTTTCTGTACGAGTAGGAAACGGATTCCGCGTTTGCTTGCCTATCATGCACGGTTCACAAACGACACTGTCTTGGTCGATAAGCGACAAGTCCATCCCCGTCACCATCTTGTTCCGAATCAACGTTTCGATTCCGCGACCGTTCAAGTGACCAAGACGTCTGTGCAATAGCTGCAAACCTTTGGACACTCGACCACTTGTCAACATCGAATTCGACGCGCTTTTCTGGCTTCGCAGATCAAGCTTGTACAGCTCGCCGTCCACACGCAACGGATCTTGACTTGTCCGTTTTCACACACAACTGTCATTCCAGCTTCATCGACACGCATAACCGGCAAAAGGTTGCATCGGAATCTACAACACGTGTGTACACTGAATCGATTTGCCGGACACATTAGGGCCTGTTCATAAACCACGTAGACTCATTTTTGAACATCTCAACCACCCCCCCCCCCCCTTCGTAGACTATCCTTCATTCATTTTTTTTGTATGGAGCGTAGACTTTTGCCAAACCCCCCCTCCCCCCAGAAAAGTCTACGTGCTTTATGAATAGCCCCTTACTGATCACTGACGGTGCCCGCGTATAAATAGTTACGTCGTCCTTCGCGATGGCAATCTCGACAGGATTCTTCAGCGGCCTCAGATCTGCGAACAATGATTTATCTCGTTCACTAAATAGTCAGAACAGCCAGAGTCAATGTACCAATGTACTTTTCGCCACCTTCTGTCGTACGTGTTTTCATTCGCGCTAACAAAACAAACACCACTCGATTCGGCGACGTTGGCCTTCGATTTGATTTTTGTCACTTTTCTTCTCCGAATCACTCTTCTTTAACAAGCACTCAGCCAGTTTATGGTATAGACACTCCAGTAATAGACCGGACAACGTGCCGCCATGTTGTATCCAAAACGAACATTTCCCATACGATTTGACAGTTGTTTTGGATACATCCATTGTTCCAGAATCACGTTGTCCGGTCTATTACTTGAGTGTATATAGTTTATGGCCGTCCTGTCTGCACCCGAAGCACTTTAAAATTTTCGGTTTTCGGTTGCTTCGGTTTTCTGGGTACACAATTCTACACCTTTTCTCTTCGTTTCCTCGTCCAACAGCCTACATTTCACAAACTCGATGAACAGATTCTCCTTGGGCATTGTTTTCAGCGCTGTCACAACGGTTGAATATGACGATCTGAGTGTTAATTGAAGAATTCGGGCAACGTAAAAGAGAGGTTAAACGTCATAGATGGCGCTCTTTCAAAATGGTTTTCGAACTGCTCACACTCTATTACGGATATAGAGTATCTTGATATCAAATACATGCACGTTATTTCGTGAAAATTATACGCATCGATGCCGATATCAAGATATTCTATATCACGTATATATTGAGTACGAAGTGTGCAAGTAATTGGTGATAAAAAGATAAGAAAATCAACGACCAATTCCATACAGTTTGAAACATAGCTTGAAAGTTATTATTAATTTAAGATTTAGATACTACGATGTTTAACCTCACTTTAGCTTTACGTGGATTTCTCAATAGCAAGTGGCAAACCACATCGAGCTCCTCAAGCGCGGCGCCGGTAGCTCGATATTCCCGTACAAGTCTATCGAATTTGAGGAAATGCTGTTGAAGGGTGCCACCATCGAAACGCAGCGTTAGAATTTGCCATAACCTCAAATGGTTTTTCGGATGGGCTTTGCACAAAGACTCTTACGCAAATCTTCGAGGGAAAAGAAAAACAATGTTTATTCATTCGTGTTTGGTTTGAGGGAAGTAAAAACAAAGTTAATTGTATGAAAGGTAAACACCAAAACGTATTTGCTCTAGTAGAAGTATACAGTAAAGTCCGTGAAATGCGTACACGAAGTGGCAGGGGTTGCTCACTCTAACAGGTCCAACCTCTATTCACTGGCTCATATTCCTATCACCTTGATGTACTTCATTCGATGCACTAACCCACCAGCCAATACAGTTCCAGAGGGGCGAAATTCTGAACCCTTACCCGGCTCTTGCTGAATTTCCACGTTCTTCTTCCGGCAATCAGTCCAACCAGATATCCTCAAACCAACCTGGATGCTCTTCAAATCCCCCCACATAACGAAAAACAATGTGGTCTATAAGGTCGGTATCGACTTAAAAAGTAGAAAGGTTACGGAATTTTGTTCAATATTACCACGCAAAATTTTGACAATAGACCTTTCTTGTCAGACCTAACCCCCATTTTATATATTTTTCCTTTAAAGGCAATGAACTTCTTATCACGTTAGCCTCAATAACTTTTTTTCCATGCCCTCCTCATCATGTTACAAATTTTTGAAAGCTCCAATATGTTAAACATTTTATGATGATTATAACCATGTGGAACAAATGTGAGGCGTTTTGGCAGCTCTGTAAGTTGTGAAATTATTTTTACCACGAAATTCAACTATTTCTGGCAACACTGCGAAACTTTGTTTTTATGCGCATCGAAACATCAAGTCGAGCTAAGCCCCGAACTGTCGGAAATTTATATGCAAATTCAGCGCAAAGAAGCGGATAAAGCCCCAGCACCTGCCTCAATTAGTTTGAATGGTCTCGATTTTACCAAGGAGATGCAAGTTCTCGCTACTAGGACGTTCTCCGGTGGTGAGCGAATGTGTCTGGCCTTGACCAGACCGCCAAGCCGGATCTGCTATTGGTCGATGAATCCACAACACGTTGATAATCTAACATGAGAATTACCTCCATACGTGGCCCACAACGTTGCTGGTCGTTTACCACGACCGGAAATCCCTTGATACTGCCATTTTATATTTGCACTCGTAACGAATCAACAACTACAAGAGCAATTGTGAACAGTTCGACAAGAAACAGACGGAGAATCACAACGCTTAGAGGAGCGAGTACGAAGCTCAGGTTCCGATACAACGTCAACCGCACTGCCAACGTGCAGTCCAAGATCGAGATTTAGATAAGCTGTAAGTTGTAATTCCCTTAAGGTAATTGAAGTGATGATCAAATTCCCAGAGCTAGATTCATTGAATCCACCGGTGCTGCAGTAGAACGAAGTCCACACAACAAGGATATATGCACGTTGGTCAATCTGAGCGCGAATCTCGACTCCAGGATCTTTATTGTAAGATATTCCCTTAGAACTGTAATTATGATTGCTTATCTAATTTTATTGTTCGTTTTGCTACCAGGTATGATGAAAACGGTGCTGGTCAGACCACGCTGTTGAAGATTGTCATTACTTCTCTAAGCATCACGTCGACCAGCTGGACATGAGTATCAATGGAACCGATAAAATAGTACCGCAGAATTGTTGGCAGTTTTGGCGTATACGGGGATCTTGCCACGCAGGTGGCGCTGACCAAGATGTGCATGGGTACACCAAACTTCTTCGTGCTAGACGAACCGACCAATCCCTTGAAAATTGAAAAGATAGAACCACTCGGCAAAGTGACCAACAAGTCACGGTAAGATCCGATTAAATTCCGTCTTTCCAGAAAAATTCAGTGATGATCGCGAGTTTCGATTCAGGGTGGCGTTATTCTGTTTTCCCACGGCGAGCGACTGATTCGGATGATTTACCAAAAGCTGTGGGTGTGTGACGAAGGAACCATGTCGATGTCGCAACGAATGTCAAGCCTTCAAATGGTGGACATGATCTGTTTTTCCGCAAAAATCGTCGGTGGAACAGTGCCCATCAGCGCTCTCATCGTTTTAATGTCCGGATGGATTTTCAGTAGGATGGGACAGTAAACGGTAGAGTAAATTTGGAGATTCCGCCTTCCTGTCTATGCAACTGTAATAATGTTTGACACACCTATGTATCAATAAAAAAAAAATCACAAAAAGGTTAATTGAGGGATATTACATATGCTCCCGTACTTGTTTTCACTTCACGACCGTTTTGTTTTCAGCGCCTTAAGTTAGGTACCTACCCAAGTAACCACAAGCATTATAGTATTGCACTTATTGTAATTGTAATAGTAATTGTAATTGTAATTGTTCAGTGTATAGTCCGTGCTTTCCTGCTAAGATTGCGAATCCGGGGACTCACTCCCAGGTCTATACACCTATAGTCCTTCCCGTTGCACTCGTCAGCTCGTGCGATACCCTAAACTCACATGGGTGGTCGTATCCAGGTCCTCCACTGGGTAGGCGAAAGTGTCCGTCCAGCTTCTGGTACAGTAATTCATCTTTGCCTAACTAAAGTACTTATTGCATAAAAAGTTTTGAGAAATCCGTGTGTAAAACGGCTAACCGGTAGTAATTTGTATAGCACTCAATTGGCCATAATAATTTGAAACTCCGAACCGAATTCTTCAAAATATTATAAACATTAGAAACTTTTCATAATGGGAGCGATTAACATGTCCAGGTTTATACCGTTTGATTTTTGAGTTTTAAAAACATCACATAATCTCAACTTATTAAATATTCAATCCAACCAAATGAAAACGTAGAAGGTGCCCTGCATTGGCCAACAATAAATTCTCTCTCAAGCAATCCCCTTAACCATCCAAACCCAACACTTCATCAAACCCAAACGTTTCTGCTGGGAAAAAATAAAAATTGTTATTGTTATTCATTAGCCCCACCCGCCGATCTGCACCATCTAGGTTAAGGATAGGTGGAGATTGATAAGGAAAATTTAGTGAGAAGGAGTTACCTTGAATTGTGACTGCAAAGAGACAAGCATAACAAAAAACCAAACAAAACAAAATAGACAAAATAAAAAAGGATATAAGATATTGTCTCCAAAATTTGGTAGAAATAAATTATGTTGCCTAACAAGAAACAAAATTGAGAACAAAGATATAATTAGAATCCTTTCATTTCCCCAGAAATGAAAAGCTAAGTCATTGCTCTGCAAAGATACTAAGAGTTATTGTTGCGGGCTGTCGATGATTGATTTGAACTATGTGCTGGACACTATTGGTTGAAGTGAGCATCGAGCGAGAATAGTGAAAAAAAAAGTCATTGAACAAATGACTCTAATACCCAGTTGTTTATTAAGCTGAAGCCCATTCGAGCTCTATCAAATGAACTCAGACGGATGTTCCACTTAATAGCCCCTTAATCTTGAAGTTTTACTGGTCTATACTATCACTGTCACCCTTCATTGTTACTTATTACATATAATGTTTGAAGGTTAATTATTGGTTTGATCTATAAACAAATCATCTGAAAGATCACTTCTATTTATCTCTTCGGCTCAGCTGCTCTTTATATCCTAACTGTAAATCTACCGATCCGATATCACGAAAGAAATTCCCACCGCCAAACATACAAGTGGGCGGAATGTTACAACTTGGGAAAATTGTAAAAGAAATCGATGAATCCTCTCAAATTTAACGCTAATATGCTATTATAAATTTACAAGCTCATAACTGCATGCTAGTTTGTGGTTTGAAAAGTGTTCAGATTCATTAACAAAAAAGTCTGGGCACTGATACAGTACGGCATTCGAACTTTGGATTTGGAAATTTGTGTTGCTTAACAAATCCTCAAACAAATGTGCAAAAGCACGTTGGCCAATATTTAGCGTCAACCAGTGGGTGCGTGTGCTCTACTCCAAGTTCCCCTTCTTTCAAATTCACCTTCAGTTCAATTTACCCATTGAGTTGGACACATCACAATAGAAAATACTGTGATGGAGCACGGATGTAAGGTTACTAGATGTATGAAAAATATTCTGTTACCTATTTAGGATTATATCTGAAAAATTCCAAATTTGGCCAACACCCACCATTATAGTATTGCACTTATTCAACCCAAAATCAACATCGGTGATGCAGGATCACATCAATTAACAGTTGTCAAGTAATAAAGCTTTAAATTAGCTTAAGAATGTAGTGATGCATTACCTTTCATTTTCATTTTGCAGCGTTTGGTGGGTCAATGAGAGCGCAAGTCAATCCAAAGCCGAGAGTTAGGAAGGGGTAATGGCGAACTAGTCTATGCGGACCACTTGAATACCATGGGAGAGGATAAGGATTAGGTTAGGGCAAGGGGTTTGTAGAGCTCTTGGAATGAGATGGCCGCGTTGCTACAAAATGACCTGAAATATTTAATGTGTTTATGTTAAATTACGTAAGTTCTCTTCACACATAGGGTAAGCAACGACCCAAGCACCCCGAGACCCCACTCCAAGCACGGGGCCAACGTCAACCCACAACGCTCATCCCTTGCAGCATGGTGCTCCATCTAGTGAAGCACCATACTGCAAAAAATGAGCGCTGCAGGCCAACGCCAACCCCATGCCTGGAATAGGGTCTCGGGGCGCTCAAGTCGTCACTCACCCTATGTATGTTGTTAATAAAATTTCTGTGTTATTTGATTTCTGTTTGATTTTTTATAAACTGACTGATGATACTTCTCTTTGTGTGCAGTTTTTGCATCCTTTCCTTACAAAAACTGCATGTAGGTCATGGTTGGGAAGGTCCTTTGTACTTTTAACGTTCCATTTCACCGCGATTCTCGGCTACTTAGACCGCGTCCGGTGCTTGAACTTCGCAACCACTCGGGGCCATAGTGGTTGCCAACCCGTCAGCATAGAGTTAGTAGCATAAAAAAAGAAGAAAAAGATGTTAGTGGCATAGGGTGTATGTGAGATTATTGGTGATATTTTCACAACGACTCTTCGTTTCTTTGTAATTGTAATTGTCATTGTTCAGTGTATAGCCCGTGCTTTCCTGCTAAGATTACGTATCCGGGGACTCACCCCCAGGTCTATACATCTATAGTCCTTCCCGTTGCACTCGTCAGCTCGTGCGATACTCTATGGGTGGTCGTATCCGGGTCCTTCACTGGGTAGGCATAAGTGTTCGTCCAGTTTCTGGTACATTAATTCGTGATTTATGCCTGAATGAAGTACTAATGCTTAAAAAGTTAAAAGGAAACCCGTGTGAAAACAACGAATTAGTAGTAATTGAAATTGCGTTCAATTGGTTATTTTATAATGAGGATTTTATTCCGACTTCTTGAAAATATTTGAAATTTTTGAGAGCGGGATCAATGTCCATATTTGTATCTTTTAGATTTTGGATTATTTGTAACATTATGAACCTATCTTATGAAATGTCTATTTCAAAAACAAAATCTCATCGTGGAAGGTGCCTTGTATTGGCCAACAAATTCTCTGTACAGCCCTTCCCTTATACATCCAAACCCAACACTACATCACATCCAAATGCTTTCAAAGGTCGATATCCGGCTACTTACAGGACTGCGATTTCTTCTAATAATACTCCTAAAAGTTTGAATTAGTATGTAATGAGCTTACATTTTAGATGTGTTATAAGGGTAAGTCGGTTAGGTTGTCCCATGTAAATTGCGTTCGTTTTACAGCCATTGGTAGAAAGAATTTACCTTAGTAGTGCCCTGTACAGCTTGTTGTTTTTTTTTGTATTCTCCCATGCGCGGAGTACCGATCTATGATGAAATTCGTCAGAAGTAGACAATCTCCCATCCCCATGAGAGGCTCCAGGAGCGCACCGCAATCCCACCCCGCACCTGGCAGTCCGGCAAAGATCATGTGCCCGATCGGATGATCCCCAATCCCAAATCCCGCCGCCACCCCACACGGAACCCCCAATACCCCTTCCCGCACCACCCGCTCCAGCAATAAACCACCGTCCACTCCCAGAGCCCCCATGGAGACGGGAAACCATCCGCCTCTGAGAAACCTCATCACATGGAAAGGTTTATTCTGCTGCACCAAAAGGTCTTTCCTAAGCGGGCCCTCCGCATCCTATTTCTTATGTACCTGCCTGTCATCGTCCGTCTTAAAGAAACACTTTTCTATGGCTACGTGCTTCACTTCGAACAGTCAGATTACCTCGATCAAAACATTCACCCCTTTCGAAGATGTTGCAATTACATTGACTTATTATACCATTAGCATTAGGTATTTGTGTTATTTAGTCCATAAAACAAATGGATAAACAACAACATAAGTTGCCACGAAAATGAAAAGTGTACTTTTAGTCGTTTCCCTAAGATTGAAAGTAAGAAGTCCAAGAGTAAATCGCGGCCTAGCCCGCCAGTGTTCACATGATCTGATCCCTAGCTAAATAATATGTTGTTAGAGTCAGTGCCTTGATCACGGCTGTCTTATAGAGCGTACATTTAAATTATAATATATATTTGCATTATCTGCACCTGACACATCAGGACATATTACTAGTTGCTCACAATCATGATCAAAACACTCACCCTTTTCGATAATGATGGGAACAATAAGTTTATTAAGAATATCAAGTGTGTAGGTATATTTGCTGTTTATTAAATGACAATTAGAGAGTAAACAGCAATGAAAGAGTTGTCAAGCAAATAAAAAGTGCACTTTTTGTCGTTTCCCTAAATTATTTGAAGGAATTTGTAGATTGTTCCCGGCTTCGTATAAGAGTGACTTGCGACTAAACCCGCCAGTAAGACACCTCTTTCAGTGCCTTGAAATAAACGTACTACGACGTGGCAATTTAAAGAAAGTAGAGTGTGATACTATCACTGCTGATCATGTTCTTTGTCTCCCATGCTGGCCTTTTGCATGGGATTAGCCCTCTCACCTACGACAAGGTGACAACCATGATCTTCGAGAGGGAAGAATGTAGTGATGCATTACCAATGCAATAATACTACTTTAGCCATGTCTTATGGCATTACAAAAGATATAGCTTTAGTTCGATCTTAGTGGGACCCTTTTCGGCTTTAATCCAACTTCAATGATGCACTAGACGTAATACATAAGCCCTATATATGCATGCTGTTACGGCCTCGTGGTTACTTGGGTTGTATTCGAGGGGTGAATCATTACATATATAACTAAATTCAAAATGTGTAGGAATTTTGAAAAAAAAAATCGTTGAAAAGTACCTCAGCGCAATCAATGCGCAAAAAGTGCCCAAATAAATCATGCGCTGAAAAATGTGCAATTAATGCGTACTAAAATGCGTCAATGCTTTGAAAATTGTTCGAAAAATGCTACAATGCACTTCATAATACGTGAGGCTGAATCGAACATAAGTGATTCGCCTCTCGTTTAGTGCAAAATTGACTATCAAACTTTTTTCTGTGTACGAAAAAAATTGTTGGATGGAATAGGGTTGCCAGTCCCTTGTTCTAACGTCATCAATCTCTATAACGCCTCAAAAAGCGTTATTGCGTTACGATTTCGATGGGAGCAAAGTACAAAAAGTCATCATCGCACTTCTCAATCCTTGTGTGTCTCCGTTCGTGTTTTTGTTCCGTACCGTGCAGCAGAGTGGAAACATCAGTGGTGCGTGTAGAAGGTGCACATAACTATAGTCATATTGTATTCAATTGATTTCAATCAACCTTCTTGTGCAATAATTCAAAATGTTTGCCAGATATTCAACCGGTATCGTTCGTTCCACCCAGGTAAGCAGATCCAGCGAAGTGTTCCTAAATTACGAAACCAGTTTCGTGACGTAGAACGAGGACAGCTTGAGCCCATATCAGCAGGAATGGCAAGCGACTGATAACGGTAATAGCTGCTACTAAGCGACGGCTGGATTAATAATAATAATAAGAAGACTCGCTCAGTTCACTCATCTCAATACAATATTCGTCAAAAATGTAACTCATTACATAAGAATCTATTTCACTAGCTTTGCCGATTCCAAAGTACACTGGTACTGGCCGAACACAACAACGAGACATTGAATCCGATCACGTCCAATGCTGTGACCGCTGCCAAGAAACTAGGCGGAGATGTGACCGTACTGGTCGCCGGTACCAAGGTCGGCTCGGTGGCCGAAGCCGCCGCCAAGTTAGATGGCGTTTCCAAGGTGCTTGTCGCGGAAGGCGCTGCCTTCAACGGACAGCTAGCGGAAGCGCTGACCCCACTGGTCTTGGCCACTCAGAACCAGTTCAAGTTTACCCACATTCTGGCCGGGGCGTCAGCGATGGGAAAAGCCGTTCTGCCACGGATCGCCGCCAAGCTGGATGTTTCGCCCATCTCGGAAATCATCGACATTAAGTCGGCGGATACCTTCGTCAGGACGATCTATGCCGGTGAGTGATTTGATTTGGAGATTTTCAATCTTATCTTTTACTATACACTGTATAAGGGGTGTGGATGGGTAGCTATTTTTAACCGCCGCATTCTAAAAATATGGACAATATGCTACGAATAACCGTGAAAGTTTTTTCTTTTCGATGGATGAACGGTTTTGTACGTTTAGTTCAGTGATTAACGTTTGCACCAAAACTGGAAGAAACCGGGCATGAATTGCATACTAGCAGCACTATTACTTGATTTACTATCCATATGAGATTCATATGTATTTTAAGACGGAAAAGGTTATATTGATTATGAATATCCTTGACAGTCAACTGTTATTAGACAGAAAATAGAAAATTGCTACATTGGATGACGAAAAATATTCTGTATCACTTTGAATGAAACTATTAGTAGACAAAGTTTGTAGTAGCTTCTACCTTGGCAGATGCTACAACAGTAGACTATTTAAACAATTTTTTCAATGGTATTTTATGTCTCTTTACTCTGTTGATGACATAGCAGTGATAGCACATAGCATAGCTACTGTTTATATGTACCAATAGTTCTAACGAACGCGTGGGATGGAAAACAGAAAGAGACAAATTTAACCCTATTTCTGCCGACAGTTTTTAAACAGTTTAGATATGGCATATGACTGTAATTGATAGCTTTTTCCCTGGGCACTGGCAAAACTTGGTGGTAGTTCAGCTTCAACTGCCAGGTCCCAGGGCTGGTCTGGTTCTATACCATTTTCAGGGTGGCCACACAATCTTAATATAAAAAATCCCGCATTTTTCCCGAATTTTTACCTTATTTTCCCGACTGTTAAGATGAGTTAATATAAATTACTCGTAGCTAAATCTCTGAGCTCCCAAACTTTTTCCAATATGATTTACCACCAGACACTTTCCATTTATTTAACATACGCCTTTTTGTGCGACAGGATCCTTCTTGGTTCTAGCCAAAATTTATCCAAACCATTTTCTTTTCTCTGGAATCCGGCAAACAACGTCAGAGGGCTTTAAGTACAGCTGCCCAAATTCTTCTTTCACCATGTGTTTACAACCTTACAAACGCAATTCGCCAAACTTCAAACACATTCACTATCACATATAGGATAAGTTTATTTCTGGCCTCATCTGTTACAGCCGTGTAGCCAGATCTTCTAAGGGCATCTTCAACGGTGGTTCAAATCGTGGTTTGGATTTATTTGTTTAGACCAAACGCAAAAACATCGCTGCATCGCTGGTGTTTATACCGGATCAATTTTGCATCATTTCAGAACTTATATAAGCTTTTAAGTTTCTTACTGAACGCACTCTTTAAATATTTAATTTAATGTACTTCGGAATATCTATGAAGATTGGGTGGAAATATCTATAATGAACGTGCCAGAAGTTGATTAAACTTCTCGGCAGTTGAATACAATAATTGGAAGTTTCCAGATAATCATGAAGTTTGTTCGCTGTCTTTCGAGACATGGTGGAACTTTATAGAAGTTCATTGAATTGCCGAAAAATTATTAACGTTTCTGGAAACTTGAATGAACTTCCAAAAAGTTTGCTGATCATCCATGGAATAGGAACAGCTTTCAGGAAATGACGGAAACTTAGAAAATCAGATTACGCTTCCCAGAAGTTGTTTTAACACCCAGCAGGTACATATTCTGTGATAAAAAGCAGATAATCACACATATTTAAATAACTTACGAGAAATTGAAAAAAAAATCTTGGAAGCCATGGAATTTCTGTGGAATAGTTAGCATTACCGAGATGTTGTTAAACCGTACTAGAATTTTTTTTTAATCTTCAAGATTGTGAATAGGAAGAAATTCTATAAAATTGATTAAAAAGTAGTTGGTTTCTTTATTCTCGTTTTGGTTGCGTTCGAAAAATAATCGAGTAGTAAGAAGTTTAGGTTCTTCTTATAACTTAAATACCCTGAACTTTTGGGATGTTTTCGGAATGATTGGAAAGTTTCTCGATCACCTGGAAAGATCCCTGAAGTTCTAGGAAGCTCCCCAAAGTTATGGAAAAATCCTTAGAATGCTTCCTAAGCTTTTCGAATGCTCAAAATATCCAGTGTCCTGTTTATCTGGGACGTTTTCTGGAATTCTGGAAAGTTTCCCGATCTTGGAGGAAGTTTACTGAAATTCTTGGAAGATCGCAGGACTACTGAGAAATTTTCTGAATTGAGCTTCTGGAAAGTTCCCTGAACTTCTGGATAGTTACCTGAACTTCTGTGAAGAACCCCTTACTTTTGGAAACTTTCCTGACCTCGTGGTAAGCACCTTGAATTTGTGGACAATTCCATGAATTTCTAGGAAACATTCTGAATTTCAGGGAAGTTGTCTGAACTTCTAGGAAGAACCCTTAATTTCTGGAAAGCTCCCCGATTTTCTGGAAAGTTCTCTGATTTTATGGTATGTTCCTTTGACATCAGGGTCAAATCTAAAAAGTATACCGAGCTTCTGATAAGTTCCCTGAATTTCTAAGTGTTCTGAATTTACAAGATTTTTTTCAAACTTTTAAGAGAAAATTTTTGTCCATCAGTTTCAACCTTTTCCGATATTGGGGGCGTTAATACTGCGGGCCGTTAGTCTTAAGGACAGATTTGCAAAAAATCCTCAGGGTCACCAACCTCCAAGTTTTCGTCGAGAGAACTAGCTGAGGACAAACGCCAACATACGTTAGGCTGCAGTTCACCTATGTAACACTAAGGCCAACATATCCAGCTACATCGCAACAGCTGGAAAAAGTCATCAGTTGACTCTAGTTGTCGCATAATGTCTAGGATCATATCCCTTGGCATGTTGAAACGTCGCAGAAAGTGCTTCTTGTCATAGGTTGGCGTGGCGCTATCTATCACTATCAGCACTATCTAATATCGTTTAAATGAGATGCATGCATTCACTTATTCACCATCACTCAAACCAATCCATGGTAAAAAGTTTGCGAAAAATCCTCGGTCTCTGAAAAAAACAAAACTTCTGATCTCTGGATATTGTAAGATTGACAAGATGATAGGTGTTGGTGGGTTTAACAACAAGAAATACTACACCGGTGCGGGAAACGCAAAGTTCGTCTGTTTTAGCTTTTTTTTCTTTTTAAGTTTGCTGATGCAAATCAACTATAAAGATGTTAAAATAGACCACCGCTGAAGATGCTCTAAGCGGTAAGTTTTGAACAGATCGGTGGACCGAGAAAATAACAAAAACGCTACTCAAATCATTGGAAAAAGGTGTGAGTATGGTTCCTTCCATATGACAAAAATTCACGATGACTTTTGAAATTCCCGCCTTTTTCCCGCATATTTCCCGATGATTTTGGATTCCCGCATTTTTCCCGCATTTCCCGATTTTCCCGAGTCTGTGGCCACCCTGCATTTTGGAAAGAAGCACACGAGTGTTGCCAGTTCAGTAGTAATGCAGCCCAAAAAGGTTTCTGAAAATCCTCGAGCAGTTTTTATCGATGAACATTATATTTCTGCGATGGTGATCAATGGTCAAGAACAGTATTTGTGAATAGGTGCATTTGGTCATATAAAGCACAGTTGAAAAAGCTGAAATAGAGTACGGGACGGGTTTTACGCAGTTTATTCAGCACCTGGGACATATTTTACGAAGCCGCATGTAATCTATAATTAGATCTGTCAATATTTAGACGTTAATCTTTCTGCTTACTTCTGATCTATCGGAGCATCCTTCAGAAACGAGCATTAGACTCAGAAAATTTCATAGCCATGGAATAAAGTTCCTAATTGCACGGACTTCTTAAAAGCATGCGGATTGCTTTCCGATCACGAAAATGTTTACTTCAGCTCCGCAATATGTACATGAACTAACAGTATTGTATGAGTGTGATTCCGTGCATTTGTGCGAAGGCAAAATGAAATCAGCGCCAACATTTGAATAGGGCTCCTTTTCCTTAAATAGTGCTTAATTTGTATTTGTGACCTTTTGTTCAAGAGAAAATGACAATGTTTACAAAAGCAGATTCGCCCTAATCTAATGTTGGCGCTGAAATATGCCAGTAACTGTTTACGATTTGCTGCAAACGCCAATTTCCTCCACCGCTCCTTCGTTTTACTCATCCGTCCTCGAAAACAATCAACCAAAACATGTCGACATGTCGAGTAGACAAACTCGTCTACTAGCAGGTAATGAGACAGGCATTCTCGACCAAACTTTCAGTTCGTCATGAATTTTTAGATTGTGCAATGTGCAGTTCTTATTGCATTTACTCTCACGGAAATGTTGGACAAAGCGACTGTGACGAAAAACGGGATGCTTCGTTTAAAAATTAACAACTGTAAGGGCCGATTTCTTCACCTCCGCTTACATTTTAAACCAGGTTTACCCATATAGTTAAACCTGGTTTAACGCTCAAGTGGAGGTGAAGAAATCAGCCCTAAGAGACTTTTATCCATGTTTAACAGAGAAGAGAGGAAACGAGGGCTCTCTCAAAAGCAACAGCGATGCCATAGATCATTACACGATGGCGTCATCAATGCAGTTTTGACAGTTCAGGGAGCTTGTTTACGTGGATTTAGAATATTTTCATTAAGATCAGTCTGAGATTTTGTTCTTTAAATTTATTACCATTGAAGTAAAATTACCGGAAAACAGACACCAGTGCTTATTTTTACATTATTTCCTGAATCTAATCGTACAGAATCCAGAAAAAGCCAATGAAAAATTTCGTTTGAGCGGTTAAAATTCTAACACCTTGTGAACTGTCAAAAAAAGTGAGGTTAATACATTCGGTGCAATGATCTACAGCTGCCGTTCAACAGCGAAGGATTGTTTATCATTGAGTACTCTACTGCCGTAAAACGCATATGAGTCCCATATGAAAAATCATCCAATGGAGAAAACAGCAAGGAAAGTTGTGATGTTGTTTTTCGTAATACACTATGCTCATGATGTATGTAATTGTATGTAATTGTAATTATGGTGTGTTCATTACTTTTGTATGAAGAAACTACAAATGTATAACATACCCTGCGTAAAAACAGCAGTGGGACTGATATGACAGGGCGAGACAAGGCGCTGAGTCAATATGAAGGAAGATACCAGTATCATCGAACAGCAAACCAGTTCGAAATCAGCAGTTCACGCTGTCAGGGACAGGAAGAGTGCAGCGAATCAGCAAAGTTTCGGAAACCATGAGAGTAAGAAGCCGAAGACTCCTTATTCGCAGTGTGGCTAAATGCACTTTGTGAAGGAATGCTATTTCAATATTGCACTATTGCAAAGACTGCAACCGCGTTGGCCATAAGCAAGGATATTGTTCCTGCCTTAAGAAGTCATCAAATCCAGCCGGCTCAACTCAAGAGAAAAACAAAAAGAAGCGAAAGAAGAGGGATTTCAGTGCTGAAACTAAAGGAGTGTTCATTGTCAATCACATTGAGCACCGTAAAAGAAGACTCGTTACCACGATGATCAACGGAGTTCCAGTCTCTCTTCAACTTGATTCAGCCAGCGACATTTCCATCGTTTCAAAAGCAACTTGAGGGTAACTCGGAAAGACGGAGATGAAACCATCAACAAGTCAAGCCTCCAACGCTTCGGGTGATTCACTTTCGCTACTGGGTGAGTTCCATTGTGATATATCCATCAAGAGAGAAACCAAGCAAGGGCGATGTTTCGTCACTTCTGTGCGCAACCAGAATCCGATGGGTATCGAATGGATTGACCTATTAAAACTCTGGTCGATTCCATTTGATTCCATCTGCAATCAAGTCACGTACTCCAATCAACGAATCGAGCAAGAGATTTAACAACTAAAGATCAAGCACAAAGAAGTCTTCAACGAATCCCTTGGATTGTGCAACCGCACGAAGGTACAGCTTCATCTTAAGTCTCGAAGCAAGCCAGTTTTTGCCCGAAACGACCTGTAGCTTTCCATTCCGTTCCATTGGTCGACGTTGAACTCAACCGTCTCCAAAGTTAGGAATCATTACACCTATAGATTTTTCGGAATGGGCTGGGCAGCATGAAGTCTTCAATGTAATCGACCTGTCCGACGCATATCTACAGCGCGAAGCTACTGAGGAATCGAAAGAGCGTCTGACGATCAACACGCACAGAGGTTTGTTTCGTTTTAACAGCTTAGCTCCAGGTGTCAAGTCAGCGCCCGGGGCATTCCAACGGTTGATAGAAAGTATAACTGCCGACATTCCTGGAGTACGGCCGTTCATCGACGACATCATCATTTTCGGCAAGGACTGAAAGTCGCATGCTGAATCACTAAACCTGTTGTTGCCGAGATTGAAGGATTGCGGATTTCATCTGAAAATTCAAAAATGTAAGTTTTTCCAAACTGAAGTCCGTTACTTGGGCCACATCGCCGAATGCAGAGGTATCCGCCCTGATCCGGAAAAGCTGAAGACCATTTCAAGCATTCCTCTACCGAAAAATGTGTCAGAATTGCGATCAGTGCTTGGTGCGGTCAACTACTACGGCAGGTTTGTTCGGAATATTCACGATCTACGTCATCCTTTGGACATGCTGTTGAGGAAGGATATCAAGTGGGAATGGAACGCCGATTGCCAGCGATCTTTTGAAAAATTCAAGGAAGTGCTAAAATCCAACTTGCTTCTAACCCACTACAACCCGGAACTTCCAATCATCGTTGCTGCTGATGGTACCATGAAAACCATTCAACATGCTTCACGCTCGCTCTCTTCTGCTGAGCAAGTCTATGGACAACCGGAAAAAGAAGCTCTCGCTCTAGTTTACGGTGGAACCAAGTTCCTCAAGCTGCTGTTGGGAAGACCATTTACGCTCCAGACGGATCACAAACCTCTTCTGTCAATTTTCGGTTCAAAGAAAGGGATACCGGTGAAGGATGTTCTGCCGTACTACAATCGACGTGAATCGCTCAGCATTATCAATGACTTTGTTATGTTCAAGGAGAGGGTGATCGTTCCAGAGGCCTTCCAGCGACGCTTGCTCAATTAGTTCCAATGAAGTCAATTGTTCGGAACCGTGTACTGGCCCGGTATGGATTGTGAAATCGAAGAATACGTTCGACGCTGCAGTGCCACTGCTACTAAGGCTCCAATCAAGGCAGAACCTGTACCATGGCCCACACCAGATAGACCTTGGTCCCGCATACACATTGACTACGCCGGACCGGTCAATGGCAACTATTTTTTTGTGGTTGTTGATCCTTTCACTCGATGGCCTGAAGTTGTGCAAACCAAGTCAATAACAGCCAAGACGAAGATCAAGCTTCTCAAGCAGATGTTCTCTACGTTTGGTGTTCCTGAGACTGTGGCGAGCGATAACGGCTCGCAGTTCACCAGTTTCGACTTTCAAGAGTTCTGTGAATCTTTGGGAATCTGTCACATCCGCACGGCTCCATACCACCCGTAGTCGAACGGTTTGGCTGAACGCTTTGTGGACACCATCAAAAGAAGCGTGAAGAAAAATCGTTCGGGAGGAGAATCCCTAGAAGATGCACTGCAGACGTTCCTTAGTGTATACCGTTCTACCCCAACACTCGATCTTGATGGACAATGACCGGCTTATAAGATGCTAGGAAGACCGATGTGAACAGTAGCAGACCTGTTGAAGCCCCCAGTCAGCAATCGTCAGCACGCTTCCAAGGAAGATGAGCATCGAGGAATCTCAAGATACCTTGACCCAAGGTGATACGGTGTACGCTCAAATCCACCAAGCCAATTCAAGGATCTGGATGCCCGGTGTGATCATCGAACGCATTGGAAAAGTCAATTATAACGTTTTGCTGAACCA
>JASCZW010012219.1:0-29258 GCA_034211315.2 Aedes japonicus
AATATTGTTCCCTGTTATGTCAACTTTCTTGAAAACATGTTACGACAATTTCCTAGACATTGGAGGAAGAAATGGTCTAACTGAAGCAGGAAATTTGAAAACGCCTTTTCTAAATTACTCCAAGTACATATGTAAAAAAAAGTCGTATATGCAGCTTTTACGTACAATGTTGCCCGAATATATGGCCTTTAAAATGTCTCCAAAAACGATTTTTTAAGGATGAAATGGATAGAACATATTTTGTTTTACTCCAAATGTACACCGTAGTTTACTCTGTACTTATGATGGTTTCAGTAATGTGTTCATCATAGCATGCTGTGCGTTTGACTGTCATCTTTTGTTTGTTTACTTGTTTGCCTGGTTAAAAGTCTTCGTTTTCAAAATGCTGATAAAGACGTGAAATTTAAAAGGTTTGGACATCGCTACGTGAAGAGGGTGTAACTTTGCGACAACTGGCGAAGCGTTTAGGAATTCATCACGCGAGTGTGAAGTCCATCATTTCAAAATTTGGAGAACATTGTTCTTTGGATGAACTGCCAGGAAGAGGCAGAAAACCCAGATCTGCCAACCCTAAACTGGATCAGAAAGTGGTAGCTCTAATTCGGAAGAACAAATGAGTGTTGATACGTGATTTGACCAATAAAGCGGGTACCAGCGTCGGGACGGTTCAAAGTATCAAGAAACGGAACAACCTGAAAACCTACGAGGGGCAGAAAATCGGCAAAGTGCAGAACAGAAGCAACGCGTGGCAACAAGCTGTTGAGCAGTCCGATTTACGTGTGTGCAGTGCAGATGTTGTGTACAATGTACAGTCGAAAGATACCTGGAGACTGGAAGTACCGGAAAACCGTATGGTAGAGGACGTCGAGCTACTGTGGTGCCATCTTCTATGCTGAAGGTCGTCAAGCAGCGCCTTAAGAGAAATTCTCGACATAGTGACACTAAATTGGCGGAAGATCTCAACGTATCGGATCGAAGTCTCCGTGGGATCCTGAGAAATAAACTTCTGACCTAGCCCTGTAAGATCCAGAAGGTTCAAAACCTCTCGGTGAGGAAGAGACAAGAACGAGTAAAAAGAGCGAAGGCTCTGCTGAAGAGGGTCGTGGAAGGAAGGTTGGAGAATATCGTGTTTACCGACGAGAAACTTTTCACCATACAGCAGTTCGTGAATAAGCAGAACGACAGGGTTTGGTTGCCAGAAAGATCACGAACCCATGCAGACGTGCTGACATGCACTCACCAGGCGACAGAAACTAGCATCGGTGATGGCTAGGGCCGGAATCATTCGTGTTGGCCGGACTCCGTTGGTTTTTGTCCCTGCAGGAGTGTAGATCAACCAAAATACCAGGAATTAAGGTTTCCAACAGGACTCGGCACCGGCTCACAAAGCGAAGAAAACCTAACTCTGAATTCGAGCTCAGAGTTACCGGCGACTTGGCCGGACCTGAACCCTATGAACTTTGCTGTCTGGAGTATGTTGGTGGCCGAAGTCTGCTCTAAAAACATAAAGGTGTGGAAGTCCTGAAGCGACATCTGGCGGCAGTCTGGGATAAAATACCACAGGAGCACCTGCGGGCCTCGTTCGATGTTCCTCGGTCGTTTGGTTAAACCCAAGAGCGCAAAAGTTAAACTTGACCAGAGAAATTTCCAAAAAGTGGTTTGTTTTCAAGTGAAGTTGAGTGAATTTGAACTAAAATGTTTTTGTTTTGATCAATTCATCTGTTTGTTTCAATGTAGAACTTCAACTGTCGTAATACTGCGCCACCCAACGAACCACGAACTGTTATGCAACACTCACTAGGCTCAGTTTGAAGACTTAAGACCCCCTTTCTAGGGAACCAATTATAGGTTTCGAGTCAAGCGTCACTGTGCTCGACAGGTGTATTTTGCTATTCGACCACGAGCTCGATTCATTAGGATCACCAATGAGCCTTGGTTCGGAATAACAAAGGCTAAAATATTTACCTGCACTTAGTAATTCAGAAAAGCACCAAAAATGAAAAGTGCCACTAAATTATTAGTCGTGCCAACAGTAATGTGATCAGCATTAAAAATTAGAATGAGCAATAAAAGATGAGAAAGATCTTCGATACCTAATTAGACCGGTAAATCTATCAAATAAAGCAACAGCTATTAGTATATGTGCAATTAGATATGGCAGTATTCGCCAAATTACGTAATTTGAGCACTAAACTACTCGCATATGTCTCTTTAATTTTGTTGATTTTCCCATAAAAACAGGGAAATGAGCAATGGATAAATAAATATCCATTGCTCATTTTACTGTTTTTATGGGAAAATCTAACAAAATTAAAAGACATATGCGAATAGTTTAGTGCTCAAATTACATAATTTGGCGGAAATACTGCCATATTTAATTGCACATATACTAATAGCTGTTGCTTTATTTGACAGATTTACCGGTCACAATTAGATTATCCGAAGATCTTTTCTCATCTTTTATTGCTCATTCCTAATTTTTTAATGCTGATCACACATTATTTGTTGGCACAGGCCTTAATAATTTAGTGGCACTTTTTTCATTTTTTATTGCTCAAATCTCTCTTTTAATTGATGATTAATTATGCTGCCAATAACAAACGAGTAAATTCAATTTTTTCGCTCGAATTCTATTACTATTGTGATCCTTACGTTGGTTCTCAAGCCCAGTCGGTGGCCGAACGGAGACTGAGAACAACAGTGAAAGAAAATAGGTTTTGAAATAAATCTTTTTTCTAAAGTACTAAAGTACATTTGAACTCGGGATTTGGATATTTACCCTCGAGTTAAGTGGTTTATATAATTAGTCCTAGATATCTAGAAATATAAATAGAAACTACCGTGAATTTAGGGCACATCCTAAAAAAATTAAAAGAAGAGTCCCCAAAGCTTCAGGGAGATACTTCCAAGATGTTCGGGAGAGAACTTCCCCGAAAATCAGGAGAGAACTTCGCAGAGCTTCGGGAAGAAGTTTAAGGAGGAGGACTTCTTAAAAATTTGGAACTTTCCAGAGGTTCTCGAAATCTTCCCAGAAATTCAAGAAGCCATCCTAGAAGCTCAAGAAAAAACTTCCTATCTATAATTTCTCAAACCTGCAGAAACAAACTTCCACAAAGCTCAAGATGATACGCCCTGGAAGTTCAGAAGAGAACTTCTCTGCAGTTCCGGGATGTACTTCTCAGAATCTCCGGAGGAAATTTCCCAAATGTTTAGTTCCAACTTCCCAAAAGTGGTATGGGATGTTTCCCAAAGTACAGAAGAGAACATTTCAGAATTTTAGAAGAGGCTTTCTCGAAGTTCAAGAAAAAAAACCTCTCCAATCAACAGAAAGAAACTTTCCAGAAGCATAGAAGATACTTCCTAGGAGTTTGTTCGCGCACAATGCGAACATAATGTCTAATTTGTTGTTGTTGTTATTAACCACATCCTTGGTCTTTACGATACTTACTAACCCTGAGTTGACCGCGGGTAATCGGTCTCCCGAAATGTTATATGTGTTGTGCCACTAAAACCCTACCAAAAGCAAGCTTTGACCCTTCTTGCCTACGCCACTGGCGCTTGAGCACGACAGTTTCAGCAGCATTGAGCGTGATCATCACGAATGACGTCGTGGTTGCCCCTCCATAGCGTGAACCAATCAGCGTGCATAAGGAAGTGAGAAGATAACTATATAAAGGAGCCGCATGTCGTTCGTATTAACAGTATTTTTTGGTTTGTTATACCGCTAACATCAAAAATCAAGTCATATTTGGAAGATTATATCTCGGCCAGCCTCCTTTTCAAGGCTCCAAGAGTTGAGTTTTCTTGTCGCTGTTGCTTCGTTCCCAGCCACCGTGGAACTTCCTCGCTCAGGGGGAGAAGTTGGCTGACCCGCTGGGATCCTTCGAGCCGAGCGATCGCCATTCACAGACTCAAATGTCCGTGAGCGGACAAAGTTTGAGCAAGAATATTTCAGAAATTCAGGAATAAACTTCTCCGAAGTTCAGAATAAATTTTCTCAAAAGTTCAGGACTTCTCAGAAATCCTGGAAGAAACATCCAACAAATTTAAGGGAACTTTCCTAGAAATTCTGGAAACGACATTCCCGAAGAAACGATTAAATTTTCCTCGGAGTTCAGCATGGGATTCATTAGCGGTTTTGAAAGCATAAGCTCAGGAAATAACTTCCCTGAAAAAAAATTGGAAAAGAGGGCACTAACTATAAGTTCAAGAAGGAATTTCTCAAAAAATTCAGGAAAGAACTTCTCTAAAGGAGAGGACTTCTCAGAAGTTCCGATGGAAACTTCCCGAAAGTTTAGTACACAGAAGTGCTAGAGAGCTTTTCTGAAGTTCAGAATCGAACATTCCGGAATTCCAGAATGAGGCATTCTCGAAGTTCAGGAATTCCCAGAAGTTCAGGCAGGAGTTTTCAGAGAGTCAGGAACAAACTTCCCCGAAATGCAGGAGAGGACTATTCAGAAGTTCTGGAAGAAACTTCCAAGAAACTTGGAGAGAATTTTCAAGAAATTCTAAGAAATAATTTCCCAATGTTTTGGATTAATCTTCTTCACCGTTCAGGAATTATCAGAAGTTTATTATGTAGCTAAATTCAGGAAAAAAAACTTACCAAATGTTTCTGGGACGTAAAACTGGGTTGTAAGATGGGAATGTTCAAGAAAATCAGGAGTGATTGCCAAAAAGTGCATCTGCCTAAATGTTAGGAGGAAACTTCCCAAAATTTAAGCAAGGAGTTCTGCAGAAGAATTTAGTGAGAACTTCCCTGAAATTCAAAAGATAATAACTGATGAACCAATGAAGCAGTCTATACAAAAATCATTCATATGACTATAATGATATAAATTGCCCATGAAACCATATTAAAATATGGTAAAACACTCATCTTTCCAACCGCATCGCATCATACTATGAGTTATGAGTAGGTAGGAACTACAATTCTTTGCTTTCCATCTTACCTCGTTTGGGAGGGAAACTTCCCTGGAGTTTTGCACAAAAATTTTAAAAAATTCCAAGAACTTTATCAATATACCAAAGAAGTATTCAAGAATTCGTTTTCTTGGTTCCATTTTCTCGCTAATATGTTCACAGCCTTCGTTCACCACAATTTTAACAACAGTATCATAGATTTCGAAGTTTAAGTAACTTTCCTTCCAGTCCTGAAGCCCCACGTTGTTCATTGCCAACCGTAGGAAACTGTGAAGCGTGATGTCAGAACCTATTTTTCGGAACCGGTTTTCACGACACCAATCAAGCAGTTTGGCATTACCCGAATAATGATGCCTCCAGAGCACGGCTATTGGATATCCTAGTCACCGGAGGTAGACTACCCTTCCTCGAAGTGAGACATGTTTAGGGAATGTGCGATCTTCTCTACATGCAAGCGATCTACGAATTCCTTCATTTGTCCGACCTTGTGAAAGGTCAGCAAACTCGCCAATTTTTTCCAGTCCCCCTCTTGATTTCGTACTAATTGTACCTGCCCAGCAAGCTATTGGTCGCCCATCTGCACCTAGTTTCAGGCCTAAGGGGTCATATATGACCCTATAAAGAAAATGGCGGTATAAAAACACAGACTGAATAAAAGTGTACATTGTGGTGAGCTAACTTGTTCTATATCAATTGTTATATGTGGGAAAAATGAAAACAAAAAACACATATGAATTTGAGGCCTAATTGACGACCTTAAGTATCCAGGATATGAAAGAGTTCAGAAAAAAAAACTAAAGGTCTTATCAATAGTGTGAAGCGTTGTTTCAGAGTACGGTACACATCTATTGTTAAACTCTCGTTGATTTGAATAAATTACGTTTAATATTTTTATATCTCTCTGGGATGTGTAGGTTATCCAATATGTACTTGAGTTCAAAACTTCAAATCTACAGTTACAACAATACTTTTTAGAGTTATACAAAGTGACGATATGTATTCAAACATATTGAATGAACCTTTTGGAAGGTCAACAGGCATTATTTTGTGATGTTCATGGTCATCCAAGCTGTTCTTGAGTTCAAAACTTAAGATGTACAGAAGTAACTATTGCTTTCTGGGTTATTTTCAAACGAAAAAAAAAAAAAATGAAAAATGAATATTTTCGAACGAAAAAAACAAACATTATAAGATAAACTGAGATGATGTAGGTCATCCAAACTGTCCTTGAGTTTAGAACATAAGATCTAGAGTTGTAACAGTAGGTTTATGGAGTATGCAAATGGATAATGTGTATTGAACAACATTCATTGAATGGTGTGGCAGGTCAACAGACATAAAGCGAATATCTTGAGATATGCTAGGTCATACAAACTGTCCTTTATTTAGTTCAAAACATAAGATCCATAGTTGTAGTGCTAGGTTTTGGGCTATATATGTATTATGTATTCGATATGTATTCAAACACATTCAATGAATCTTATGGAAGGTCAACAGCTATTATTTTATAACTTTGTGATACAATAGGTAATCCAAACAGTCGTGGATGTTAGAACTGGAAATCTATGTAGTAACTTACATGGCTTTTTGGGCTATACAAAGCAACGTATCGTATTCAAGCATATTCAATAAATATTTTCGAACGTAAAAATACCTTAACAAAGATAATCTTGGGATGGTCTAGATCATCCAAACTGTCAGAACTGTTAAAAACATTAGATTTAAAGTTATGACTGTAATGTTTAGGCAATAGAATGCTACAATAAATATTCAACCATATTCAATTAATATTCTTAACGGTCGCCAAACATTATAAAGTAGCACGGCGATCTAGAACATCTTGGATATGAAAAAATTCAGAAAGAAAAAATAAAGGCCTTATTAATAGTTTAAAGCGTTGTTTCAGAATGCGGTACATATGCATGCGTATTATTAGGTTCTCGTCAATTTTAATAAATTACGTTTACTCTTTTGTTCTGTTCTAGGTTATCCAAAACGTACTTGAGTTCAAAACTTCAGATCTACAGTTGCAACAATACTTTTTAGAGCTATACAAGGTGACGATATGTGTTCAAACATATTGAATGAACCTTTCGGAAGGTCAAAAGGCATTATTTTGAAGTTTTGTGTTGTTCTAGGCCATCCAAACTGTCCTTGAGTTCAAGACATAAGATCTACAGGAGAAACTATAGCTAAATAACGCTACGTATTTAACCATATTCAGTGAATATTTTCGAACGTAAAGAAAATTTTGGAAGATAAATTGAGATGATGTAGGTCATCCAAACTGTCCTTGAGTTCAGAAAATAAGATCTACAGTTGTAACAGTAGATTTTTGGGCTATATAAGGTGGATTTATGTATTCAAACACATTCAATGAATCTTATGGACGGTCAACAGTTATAATTTTATAACTTTGTGATCCTCTAGGTAATCCAATCAGTCCTGGATTTTAGAACTGGAAATCTATGATAGTAACTGTAGCTTTTTGAGCTCTACAAAGTAATGTATCGCATTCAAGCATATTAAGGGATTATTTTTGAACGTACAAATACATAAGAAGATAATCTTGGGAAATCTAGATCATCCAAACTTTTTAGAACTGTTCAGAACATAGAACTTACAGTTGTAACAGTAATGGTTAAAACCTAGAGGGTTTGAGCTGTTTAGTGGAATACCTGTAACTAGAAATTAGAAGAAGAATTAGTATCTTCCATTTAATTCCAACTACCGTTGCTTATCTTCGACAGATACGCGTATTTCGTCTACAATGTGCAGACTTCTTCAGTGTCTCGTACTAGTTATTAGTACGTCTGACACTGTAGACAGTCTGCACATTGTAGACGAAATACCGTATCCGTCGAAGACAAGCAAAGGTAGTTGAATTAAATGGAAGATACTAATTCTTCTTCTAATTTCTAGTAATGGTTAGGCAATAGAACATAAGACCTACAGTTGCAACAAAAGCTTTCTGAGCTATGCAAAGCTACGATGTGTATTGAAACATATTCGTTGAATATCTTGGAATCACAATAGACATTAGGAGATAATCTGCAGAATCTCTTATTCAATTCGTCGAAACATTCAAAACTTGAAACCTACAGCTTTGATTTTGATTTGTATTTTCTAAAATGAGCTATCCGCTAATGAATGGGCTGGCAATCAACCCAAGTCATAAATAACAGTTATAAATAGTTGAACATCAAGAAGAATCGATGAACGTGGTTGGATACATATCGTAATTTTGTTTAGTCCAAAAAGCTACAGTTCCAACTAAAGATCCTAAGTTTTGTGCTCCAGGACAGTTCTCATAGTAGCTTTTGTTCTTCCAGGACATCCATAGCGTATGATTGAATTCATATCGTAACTTGGTATAACGGACAAAGCTGCTGTTACAACAGTAGATCTTAAATTCTGAACTCCAGGACCTTGCATATCTCTACGATAATGTGACACATTAACTTTGAGCCAGCTTCGATTAATTCGTTAATTGGTACTCCTTTTATAACATATTTAGTATCGGCTCCGCAAAGTATCACACGTGTGAGTTGTAGGGCTCAAACTAAATAAAAAATTATAACTATGCTTCACATTTCTTGTTTGGTTATAGCTTAATGGAACAATGAGATCTTTCGCAACAATTTGAACGGCTGATCTCAGAGTTCGCTGAATTTATTGCAAGAGGAACGGATCTCCTCGAACCCAGAATACAGCTGTTCAACTTGTTCACATTCCATTTTCACCCTCTAATGTGTCCACAGCTTTCATTAACCATAATTTTAACAACAGTAGCATAGATTTCAAAGTTTAAGTAACTTTCCTTCCAGTCCTGAAACCCCCCCTGATGTTGTTCATTGCCAACCGTAGGAAACTTTCAAAACCAGAGTTATCCAACTCAACTTGGAATGGCAATCCCACAACCCACAGCGCTTCGGTCATCATCTATCTCGGCCTAAATTCAGGCCATAGGAATTATAAATGCTAAACTTCGAGATAGTGACGATAGTTTTATGACTCCGTACACTTGCTCCGGCACGAAAAAGACGACAAACGGTGACATTGTAGGTCCACCTACCGCCACAGCCGCAATAACAGAATAGATCTTAATCGGTAGATCCGTAAAATGGGCGGTTCTCACGCTATGGGAAATGCGCATTAATGAGCACTTCGGCGTCTGCTTCTGCACGGCCATTTGATAGGATAATTTAAATTTTACGATCCTTTACGACTGTGCCAGTGCATCTAAGCAATTTGCATCACCGGAGTATTCCGCACAACATCGAGAGCCGTCGGTAGGTCGGCCGATCAATCGGTTGACAGCGATGAAATCTCTTCGGAAAAATCAACCCGCCTAGTTGCACAATCAAATGTCTTGATTTCGGTCAGGGAAGTACACCGCTATGCTCCTCGATTGTCGGTCAGTTTTTTCGAAAAACAACACCATTAGAAGTGATGCAACCAAGCGATGCAAAACGAGCCAACTAGAGCTCTTAGCACCATCTCGGTATCACCATTTCGGTGTGTTTGGGTGTGTTTGTGTCTCATTTGACGAATGGCGTAACAGCGCTTTGCTTCAACGGCGCAGAGTAATTAAAAGAGAAATGCAATTATTCACTTAGATCTGAACAAGTGAGCTGTTGTTTAGCTGGCCAGAGTGGGTTGAATTCATCGGGGGCCGAAAAAATGATATCGAACGTAACATTCGTCATCACCGCCGATTTGGGCTTAATTTTGATCCTGTTGCTCGAAATTATGCAACTCAAAAATGGCGGATTCTTTAGTGAGAGGATGAGTTAATCTACCGAATTTGACTTGCACGCTCCTAACGGATTGTTAAAACGCTGTAAATTAGATTATAATATAAACTCTAAGCAATGACAGGTGCCCAATTGTTTTTCATACATACCGTTACACTTCCATAACACAAACACACCCCAAACGCACAGTTCCAAGAACACCCGGCAAAGCACATGCATTCGCCGCCATCCAAGTGATGTAACCACAGCAACCCAACTGTTATCCCCATTACACAATTTCACCGCACACTCGTCGGGTAAAACACCTGTTTGTCAGACTCTTAGCTCCAAGCCAAAACAAAAAAAAAGGAAATGCCAAGAAACATACTCGCTAGTTTGGGCCCGGTCGACGAGCAGCAGCGAAAAAAAAGGTGTCACTGTGCCTCAGCAAGCTGTGGCCCGAAAATTAATTTCGCTACCCTTACACATGACAAAAACGACGACGATAACTGAAGGCCATCGGAGACCGGCTTCTTCATTTCGATCGCATCGGACATCGGTATGACTTCGCATGACAAGGCAAAGGCAAAGAGGAAGCGCGAGTAACCTGATCTGCTTCCCCCGAAAAAAAAAAACATTGAACAACAACAAAACCGGACGCGTTCATATATCACTATTAAACCCCCCCTACATCCCCCTCCTCGATCACATGAGACGACATTCGCTTAGCCAAGGTGGAACAAAACTGTCTCGAATCGGATTGGATTGCGGTGGTAAAGGCATTACCGGAAGCACGGAAGGAAGCGACCCAAGTGCCGAAGAAGACGATGACAACGCACGAAAACGCGGTAATTTCGTTCCGAAACACTTCAGTCGATGCGGGTTGCTGTGATTGAGAGAGGCGCCACGTAGTTTCGCTCGGAAAAAAAAAACTGTTGGCTTATAAGTTCCGATTTGGACGGGAAAAGAAAATGTTCGTTTCTTCTAATCAGCACTGAAGTAGCTTAAAATGCATTCTAGATCCATAAAGCAGCCTGAATCAGTGATTCAAAATCATTAAGGGGGGATATACAGTTAGAACGAGAAAAAAATTTCAAGGGAAATTTTTACTCAAATCAATCGAAACTTTTTTACAATTATAAGCGTATCCACGTGGTATACAAAAATATTTTTTTTTTAAATTTATTCAGCAAAATGGCGGTCGTTAGAGTGCGTTGAAATAGTCGTTCTATTTTGCTTGTGCCGGCTCTCCTGGTGACAGTTTTGATCTAATACCTGCTAACCCAAAAAAATTATATTAATTACATAACAGTTAGTAGATGAATTGAAAAAATAAATAAAAAAAAAGTGCACTTTTGGCGTATTCTTCTGGAAATTTACTAACTTTTTATGCAAAACAAAAAAATGAATCTTTTGGTCATTCTAACTGTATATCCCCCCTTTAAGCGTATATCATCGTCACCACAATCTTAAGATTTATTTGAATATATGAAGTATTAAATTGAAATGTAGCTTAAGACTGCGACTAAATGATTTCTCACGTAACATTTGAAAAGGGTGTTTGTTTCTTCGATAACCGATTCTATTTCTGTTATCTACTTTCTCTTCTGTGAATAACGCTGCTGCAAAAGCATTTTTCATGATTCGTTTTTTTTACGTGCAAGCTAAAAACGTATTCAGCCGACCTAGGCTGTAAGCAGAATCACTAATTCAATTATTTGGCCGTGATGAGCATGAGCATGATTGACCACCCGAGGTTGCTACTCTATTATCACCAGATCAGCTGTTTTAAAAGGGTGTACGGAATAAAATTGCGACACATACAAATATTCGGCCAAATTCGCCGTTCAACTAATCATCTTTAAACTTTCAGGGAGTAAAATTAAACATGTTATGAATATTTTCCTATTTGTTTTAAATTCAATTATAATTCCATATCCAAATGCAAGAGCCTCCTTCTTTACACAACTCATTGGGTCCAGTACAACATTTAGACCAACTTTTTTTGCGTGGCAATCCATTTTTTCTTCATATCTTCCTCCGATTTCACATCCTTAGGATGCTTCCGAAGTGTCTGCTTCATGATGGCCCAGTACTTTTCAATTGGCCGCAGTTCCGGTGCGTTCGGGGGGTTGATATGCTTCGGCACGAAATTGACCTCCCTTGCCTTGTACCACCCCAAAACCTCTTTCGAGCAATGGCACGAGGCTAAATCCGGCCAGAAAATCGTAGGACCATCGTGTGACCTCAGAAGAGGAAGTAGACGCTTTTGGAGGCATTTCATTTAGGTACACCTGCCCATTGACCGTTCCAGTTGTCACGAATGGGGTGCTCCGCTTTCCACACGAGCAAATTGCTTGCCAAATCATAATTTTTCTTGGCAAACTTTGACATCATCTGCTTTCTGATGTCCTCAGAGACATCGAATTTATTATGAGCAGTGGAAAACTTCGTCAACAGAGGCAGACTAGCGACATGTAGTGAATGAGGTCTGAACCTATGTGACCACCTCTAGGAAGAGCTTTACCACTAGGACAAGTTTACTGTAGAGTGATACGTCCTAATTGGTGAGACTCCTGAGATAACATAGAATGAAACAAATTATCCCTTATTCCAAAGCGTCTCTGAACTCATTCATAGCAACTCAAAAGTGGAGCGCGGTGAAATTTTAAATTTAACCGAAATCCAATGCTATCTTACTCCAATCAACAATTCTACCAAGGGCTGTAGAGTTTAATGCCTTGAAACAGCTGAGATAGTCATTATTTCCTTAAAACCATACATCGAAGTTCACTGTTCTCGCCATAGTTGCCGTAAACAAACTGATGGAGCTTTCAAATTTGCACAGTATATAGGCAACTAGTATATATTGACTAGTAACCGGTGGACCGACCCCATGGCTCTTGCTACCCCGGTGAAGACTGATGCACCAAATATGCCACGCCAAATTGAGCCTCCCGAGCTCAGATCGACGATGATGAAATCGAGGTGGTGTCTTCGAACGGAATGTGCTGCATATGATCGACGGTGGAGTGCAAATGGAAGACGCACTACGAATTGCATCAGTTGCTGGGAGAATCTCCCGTCGTTCACACCGCTAAAATTGGTGAACTACAGTGGGCTGAGCATGTCGTAAGAATGTCGAGCTTTAAAAGATTAACGAAAATCAATCGCAGGCATAAGAAGAAGTAGCGCGCATTTGATATTGAAGAAATTGATATTCACACTAACGGCAAGTAATGAGTGAATTTCGAACTTCTAAGACTCTAGCTACTTAAGGTTTTTAGATATAGTATGCTTTAATTGTAGGCTAACATGTAAACTAGTGCTACGTAGTGAATTAATTACAATATATGTGACTACCACTCGGAAGGGCTTGCACAAGTTTGTTGTAGAAAGCAATGTCCTAACTGATAAGACGCTCTAGATATAGCATAATAAAGCAGAATGCCCATATGCATACTAGTGCCGCGTAATGAGAGAATTCCGAACAAATTTTCCCACAAAGATTTGGCCTTTCATACAAGTTTGCTGAAGAAAACAGTGTCCTAATTAGTAAGGCTCTCGAGATATTGCATTATAAACCTACTGGCTCATATGCACAGTTGCACAATTTACTGAACAAAGCTTCGCCCTAAGTAATAAGACTCTCGTAATATAACGTTAAATAATCTCCAACCTCATCCGTACTAGCGCCACGTAGTGAGTGAATTCCGAACGTATGTGATCATCATTCGGATGGACTTGGTCACTAGAACGAATTTACTGAAGAAAGTAATATCGTGATTTGTAAGGCTCTCGAGATACAGTATAATCGAATTGAAACATTATATGCACACTAGCGTCGCGTAGTGAGATAATTCTGAACATGTGTCACTATCATCAGGAAGGACTTGGCCACTAGCACAAGTTTGCTGAAGAAAGCATCGTCCTAACTAGTAAGGCTACAGCTAGTAAGATATAGCAATCACAAACTGGAAGATTATATGTACACTAGCGCCGTGTAGTGAACGAGTTCCGAACTTGCGGTGACCTGTAGGAAGAACTTGGCCACTAAAACAACTTTACTGAAGACTGATTTGTCCTAGCTGGTGAGGCGCTCGAGATATCCTAGAATGAAACCAATTACCCTTTATCTCAACGCGTCACAGCACTCATATGAGGTAACTCGAAAGTACAGCGCCTCTAGTGGTGAAATTTCCAATTAAACTGGAATCCAATGGCACAGATTTATTGGTCCAACCCCGTACAACAATTCTGTTGAAGACTGTAGATATTTATCACTTGAAATACCTAGACCTAGACCACGACCTTATTTCCCCCAATTAGTGAGAATCCCATAAGCTACGGGTATCGCTCTTTAAGGTTTCGATTTTTACGGTCCCAATTATCTTAAAAGAACGGTACCTGATGTACGTCATCTGTTACTCTTGTTTGAGAGTATAGCTGTCCGTCATCACTCAAGGAACTCACTTATACTCTATCGCTAGCCGCTTGTTTTCTTCCTTGTATGGGTTTTTCGAACAGCTCTCTTTTTTCCTTCTGCCCCCCCCCCCCCCCCCCTTCCTAGGAAACCTTATCACATTCGAAACTCCACTAATTATTCAGTTAGAATCTCATCACTTCCTATTTTTTCTACGCTTAAATGCCAAAATATGAACACTGAACCTGCCAGCACAACTCCCTCGCACTTTCCTCAACTAACCCATCCAAAGCCACCCAAATCCCGAGGCTTGTCCTACCTTCTTCTTCTTTCTTCGCTTGGCAGTGCCTTCACAACAAATACGATGCACCAATATTTCAGTCTTCCACCGGATCTTTCTACTCCTCCTCTTTTTCGAATTGGAAACCTAGGAAAATTTCAACAAAGGACCTTTTATTTTTTGGCCAGAGGGACCTGCTATGCCTTTCGACGGCTCAAACTTCATGACTTCTTATAAACAACCTACTTCTAGTCATCAAATGGACGAATGACCCTGGATACTCCTTCAGGAGGAGACACATACAGCTCTTCACCCGAAACATGTCGATGTTACTATATTGCGACCGTGCATGAATATATTGACAAAGCATTCATCACGCTCATTCGGATTTACCCAAAATTCAGTAAAGTTAACTCAAAATCATATAATTTGGAACTACTCAAAATTGGATAACCGAATCAAAACCCAAATTCAGGTAAATCCACAATTTATTTGATTTTGGGTTCGCTTTACTCATTATTATAAAGTGTGATTTTCATGGAAATTGGGTTGCTACAGTTGACCTTTTTCTATTTTATTCTTTTCACAAAAATTGACTTCTATACAACCATAACATTGTAACGGGTTGAACGATGGGTAGCTCTCCTCCAGCAGTTGATCCTCGGCAACACTCATCACGGTGTCCAGAACCGCATCGCTCACGTATTGCGGGAATTCCTTGGCTCGAAGGCGTTGCTTTACGCGATTGGTTAGAATTTTAAGAAACGCTATTACAAATTCAAATTCAAACATGCTGTCACCCATCAGCTGCGACATGTCGAAGTTTTCATCCAGGAATTTGTAAACCAATACATTTTGGATGACGTCCGTGTCTGTACGCGCTCCCGGGTACTTACCGACGTCGATTGCACTTTTCGACGTACTTTCGAGCCTGTTGCGTTCAGGATAAGCTTCGGGAACAAATCTAAAATCTCTTCATTTGCTTTCGGGAAGCGTTCAGAAGCTTTGATGGGACACATCATTGGCGCGCCGAAATCCGCGATGGTAAGAATGCATTTCTTTGCCCTTGCGGCCAGCTGTGGATCGAAGATCCTTTTTAGAATAAAGATTAATAAAAAAACTCCGTTGTAATATCCGGCTTCTCTTATCAACAGTTTGCACAAAGTTACCTGAATTCTATAGAACTAATCAATGATTTTCCCTTTCAATCTTTTCTTTTTATCTGAAAAGTAAAAATATGGGTCCAAACAGTAGACATTCACCAAATTTATGAAGGAAAGAGTAAGAGTTATCCACTTTCATAAATTGCTTTACCCATGGTTTGACGTTTCAGCCTATTTTATGAAAATAGGTGAAAGTTACTCAATTTTGGGTAAATCTGAATAAGCGTGATGGTCACGTTTTCAAGGTGCACAGAAAAAATAATTAATTTTAACAAGCGCGTAAAATTTCCCTCGTTTAATTTCGAGCCAAAGGAGGCGTAAACAACGAAATTGTTTGCAATCTTTCATGCGCCATACAACAATGTTTGAAATCTTTCATACAAGTGACCAGATGCAGGCGTTATCTGACATTAATTTACATTAAATACCCCTTTATTTTCCGCCAAATCTAGCATACTCTTTATGTGCATCAGATAACGCCGAAAATTCAATGTTTCTTTCTATCTGTGTAAGAGTCATTGACAAACGAAAACCATGTCAATTTCACATATAGTATCTTGTCAATGTCCAAAATGTGCTGTTTTCATTCTTTGCTAAATTGGTAACAGAATCAAACAAAATCGATAAAATATATCCACGGAGCCAGCAAACGGCCCCGGGATGGTTAATATGGTTATTCGTCCATTTAATGACTAGATAGAGTAGATTGTACACAGAAAGAAAGAAACATTGAATTTTCTGCGTTATCTAATGCACATAAGGGAAACGCTTGATTTGGCAGAAAATAATGGGATATTTCATGTAAGTTTAAGCCAGATAACACCGGAATCTAGCATGTTGTATGGAAGATTGCAAACAATTTCGTTGTTTCAGCCTCCTATGGTTTGGAACTAAACAAAGGGAAATTTTGCGCGCTTGTTAAAATTGATTATTTTTTTCTGTGTAGATTGTTTACAAAAAGTTATGAAGTTTGAGCCGTCGAAAGGCATAAAAGGTGTCCCGGGCCATTGCACAGTGGGAAAAAATGAACCCAAATTCACAAGTAAGAAAAGCCGCTGGTTTTTAAACCAAACCAAATGCATTCCTGATGGGAAATGGGCTAATAAATCGATTGGCGTAGGTTTCGTGTTATGTAGAGCACGGAAAGTGGCTCGTTTTGCCCCAATTCTCCCTAAATTTATGGTTTTTCACCATTCTGCTCATATAGTTGCAATCTCCGCAATTTATTTTGAGTGAAAATTCATATCGTTTACACGTATCATATTAAGAAGCTTTACAGAGGTTATTTCATGACGTGTCTTGCCCGTTTTACTCCAATTCTTTCCTTTTATTTGACTTTTATTGTTACTTTCAGCAGAAATCGTCACAAATTATTTTTGCTGGAAAGTACAAATCTCACAGGATATCTGTATCAAATTAATTTGGAGTGACTTTGCGTGTTTTTGGATCTTGAAGATAGCCCATTTTGCCCCAATATCCCTTCAATTGATGGTTTTTCTTCATTCTGCTCATATAGTTGCAATCTCCGCAATATAATTTGAGTGTAAATGCATTCATTTTACACATATCACATTTAGAGTACAGCAGTACTCACCAGAAACTGAAAATTGGGACTCTAATAAGCGTTTTGACCGTAAAGACTTTAAATTTTGTTGAATAAATTTTGCAACAATGTGAACTTTAAATCCGGGTCAATATGACCCGAAACACCTTATTTGTTGCAAAGTGTTAACACCCAAGGTAGGTTAAATGTGATTTGTTTTAAATTTTCAAGTATTTTCGGGGTTATGAATTTATACACTGCCCTGTCACGTCTCAAATAAGAACTATGGGATATATCGCCAATTTGGCCAATTTGGTGAAAAACACATTTGCACAATGGCGATCAAACCAGCCGTCCCGAACCATCACAGCTTACCATTCATCCAACAGAACTGACCATCTCCCACATGGAAGACGATGAGAGCACGGTTGCCTTCGTTACCATTTAATACCCCGGCTTGCTCTAGTTACCGGGAATGGATTGCAGTTTTGTATAGAAAACACCTCATATCTCGCAATCCACCACTCTGCTGTGTCTGTAGGCGTGAAAGCAGTAACACTTTTCGTTTGGATCTTCTTGGAACCTCCAAACTTAGCTTTCTGGAAATTATCTCAGTCTTTCAATCGCCCACCCGCCCCAAAACATCATCGTCTTCGTCATCATCGGTGCACCGGGCAATTTTACCACACTTTGATTGCCCTCTTTCAACGGCTTGTTCTGCTTGGTTTTACCACCATTCAAAGCCCGAACGGAGAGCTTTGGGTTTAAATTATTTAATTTTCAAACTAGGGTAGAGAACTACATTGGCCTCACTAATCGCTAATTGTTGGCTCGGTTTGCCGAAACAGTTGAACAATACGGTGATCTCAACGTTATCAATTTAACTTAACATTTAGTACTATACTTCAATTCAGGACAAAATACAATATGCTGTAACTGGTCAATAAGTCTAGAAACGGGTCTGAAACCCTACCACTAAACCGACCTCGTCAAAGAGTCATCATCTTACTCACGAAACCGTAATCGCAAAACGTCGAAACTTGACCCAGAAGAAAAAGAAGTCCACCACCGCCTACACCATCATCATCAACAACAACAACAACAACAACAACGACGACGACGACTTCCACGATAACCTCCCAAAACGAATAGAAAAGAAAATCCGACGAAAGAAATGATGGAAGATGATGGTCGCTAATAGTAAAAACAATGAGAGTTATCCCAGTTTTTTTTTTTTGGTTTGTTGTTGTTTTCTCTTGACCGGACGGTGCGTCATCCTCCGTCACAGTCGATGGCAGCAGGCGGCGGCCGCGTTGTTGTTGGCTGGCCCGAAAGAAGAAATTAAGAAATTAATTCAGATGATGTACACCAATGATAGAAACTCGTGTTTTTCTTCAACGCCGCCGTTGCTCCTCGGCGTTTCTCGCCATCATTTATTCAACTCACTTTTTCGTTATCGAAATATTTTCGGAATTTAGTTCTCGAGAAAGTGACGCCAATGTTTGCCAAAGTGATGTTGAGAAAAGTTTTCGCATTCGGAACACGTCGACTTATGGAAGTTTCCAACAGTGGCCAATGACCTTACCGCAATTTTTGCCATTTTTTTTCAGAGTGCACTTTAAGTGCAAAAAAGAAACCATGAGCACCCTTTCCCTTGATAACGAAACTTAAAAAAAAAAATCAATTCCACGTTTGAGTTTCCAGTTCCGCATCTGGGTGCTCACCTCCAAAAGCGCATTATTGATTTTTATTCATAAAGTTCCGCTTGAACTCTATCAACGCTATTTTTTTCCACGCCTCATGGCTCCGCCATCGCCACCGCCACCATCTTTTTTTCTTTTTTTTTGTTTTTTTCGAGTTGTTGTTTTGGTGTAATCTTTCATTACAATTTTTTCTTCCATTTCTCTTCTCAACTGTTTTGGGGCCAAAAGGAAGGAAAATCTCCATCAGCTGGCGCTGATGTGCGTGCAAAAGCAGTCTTTGGGTCGTTGCTTCCAGAGTTGGGTCAAAATTTAATCAAATTATTGATTTCCAATCGGAAATTTCTCCTTTCCTGGGTGAGTGCAAGCACGTCTGAATTCCGAACCGAAGTCGGCAGTCAGTGGTTTTCTTAGAAACATCGTGTTGTGTAATATCGATTAACCAAAGTTCAGCAAACCACGTGTGATAAGGGTTACTTAAGTCGATAATGTGTCTACATATAACGTAACCAGACGGGTCTCAGGCGGAGGAGATTTCCATAATTTTGTCGGAAATTGGTAATCGATGATGGTTTGAAACATCATCCGATTTGATTCGGATGCAACTTAAGCTATGTTAAATAGCTTGAGCTTAAACTGTTTATCGTCGTGAAGCATGATGGGGGATTGGGAGGCGTTTCATAAAATTGGTTTCGTAATAAGACAAACAGGTCGAACAGTAGAATCACGTCGATTTGTATATAAACTCTAACTCAGTTGAACATGTTCAATCGGTTTGGCTGCGCAAATTAAGCTTGTTTTCGTATTTATGGATTCCGCCTGTCAAGACATTTCCATAATTAAGTAAAGGGTGTTTCGATTAAAATTTGGTCGACTTAAATTTGACGCATTTCCTTTCATCGTGCATTCGAAATTTTGACACACTCCTTATTTGGAAGATGTGTGCATCATGCCTCTTATTTGATTTTGAGATTAGCACTTCAGTTATCAAAATGTCGTCGAAGGAAGAGAAGCAACGTATCAAAATTTTGCACGTGCATGGCGGAAATCCAAACTACTCTCACGCCAAGTTGGCGAAACTGTTGAATGTGGGTAAATCAAATGTTACCAACGTATTAAAAGTGTTCGGCTAACGTTTGTCGACAGCCAGGAAAGCTGGATCGGGGAGAAATCGAAAGCGTGGCCTCCGGCTGTGAAGACAAATAGAGTTGCCCGCTGTTTCGAGCGGAACCCCAACTTCTCCGTCCGAGATGTCGCAAAGAAGCTGAGAGTGGCGCCTTCATCCGTGGATAGAGCTCAAAAAACGAGCTGGACTGTCGATTTACAAGAAAGTGGTGACTCGAAATCGCAACGATACGTCAAGGCAGGCTCTAAACAGCTTCTTGGACAGGAATTTTGTACGTCAACCGGACGGAAAAAAGTGGCAGATATTTTCAAGCACATTAAACTATCAAAGTTCGTGAAGAAATATCTGGTGTGGCAGGCAATCTGTACCTGTGACTTGAAGAGCAACGCTTACATTGCGACCGGAACCGTCAACCTGGAAATTTATCTGAGCGAGTGTCTACAAAAACGTCTACTGCCTTTCCTGAAGCGACACAATTGTTCCGTTCTGTTTTGGCCGGATTTGGCATCTTGCCATTACGGAAAAAAGGCCATGGAGTGGTATGCTTCCAACAACGTTCAAGTGGTGCACAAGGACAAGAACCCTTCCAACACACCAGAGCTCCGCCCAATCGAACAATATTGGGCCATCGTCAAGCGGAACCTTAAGAAGACTCAAAAAGCTGTTGTGGGCGAGAAACAGTGAGAGGCAAATGGCGTTCTGCGGCGAATAATGTGGACAAGGGACTGTACAAAACCTTATGGCAGATGTTTAACGAAAGACCCGGAGATTCGCATTCGGTACAAAGGAAGCTTTACTGAGTATTTCTCCTGTATTCTGCATTAACTGAACTTGAAAAAGAAAAAGAATTTGACTTATTAAAAAAAACTTGGATCGACTCACATACAAAACTGTTTGACCAAATTTTGATCGGAGCACCCTCTATAGGACCAGAAAGACTCCCAAGAATAAAAGTGGAGACAAATTTTGTTTCAAAAATCTGCCATTGGCCAGGAAATTTTACGAACGTGTTGGAGCTTAGGTCAACTTCAAGGAGTCAATTGAAATTTAACCCCACAAAAGTTCAGGGGACATCTGGAAAAAAAGCTTTACAAAAACAGTACAGACTTTTTATAATGTCTGTAATCTCTTAGGATTTTAAAACATCTTCATAGTTCACAGTAGTTGCACAAGTCCCGGGATTATTAGCAAGGTTGGTTCAAGACCAAATTGGTTCAACAGACCCAACCAATCAAATTACAGAGTGAAATCCACGGCAAGTGCAATGGTAGTTATTCAAAGTACTCAGGAGCACATCGGATACAATCAGATATATTCCGAATGTCCCTGGGAAAGTGACCAGACTTCAATCGCTAATGGATATGCATACCAAGGTAAAGATCCAGGAAAGACGCCTGACTAAGTTTCTGACGTGATCAAGACAAACCAAGTTCCTACACATCACCTATTCATCGATTTCACACTCGCATGCGATGCTTTTTATCGTGAAGAGCCTTGGGCGATGATTGACCAGAACGTTTTTCTCGGGAACCTGGCAAGACTTATAAATGCAACGATGGATGTGGAAGAGTGATGTGTGAAGATATCGGACTCGTTGAAAACACTCAAAGGACCTTGGTGAGGCGAAGGTCATTTCTGCCTCATGCTGAACATTGCGCTAGAAAGTGTGATAAAACACGAATTTTGATGAATCCAGTCAATGCATTTGCTTCGCTGACGACGTGGATATTGTCGGAAGAGCGTTTCAGGTGGTACCTGAGCAGTACACCAGGCTGCAACGTGAAACAGAGAAGGTTCACTTAAGGGTAAATACTTCAAAGATTATGTATCTGATTGCAGGTGATCCGCGTGCGGAAGAGCTTGCACAGGGAGAAATGTAATTATCGACTGGGATGAGTTCGAGCTGGTAGATGAATTTGAGTATTTTGGATCATTGGTACCGTCGGATAACAACCGCAGCAGTGAAATTCGGAGATGCATAACAGTCGGAAGTCGTGCTGACTATGGACTGAAGAAGACCTAAGGTCTGATAAATATCACCTTCGACTAAGTGCACCATGTACCAGACGCTGATAAAAACGGTATTTATATACGGGCGTGGAAAATGCTCGAAGAGTATCTTCAAGCACTTGGAGTATTCAAACGACGTGTGCTTGAAGGGTAGATCATTTAACAACGAAGTACTTCATTTTAGATAAGCGGAGCTCCTAGTGGGTGGATATACAAGATTATCACATCGTTTGGTTGTTTGAAACAGTTCTGCTTGGTCTATTTTAGTTTAAAATCAACGTGGTTCTAAGATATTCATCATGCAGGAAGAGAAAAGAAAAATAATTGTGCACAGTTACCTCAAAATCCATCTGCGTCAACTCGGTAGCTGCTGGATTATCCTAAACGTACTGTACCGTGAGTGATGTGAAAGTACGAGGAAACTTTAACAACTGCAGCAAAGTGCAAATCAAGCGTCGGAAGGTCATTCGGAAAATCAAGGCTAATCCCAACATCTCGGATTATGATTTTGCGGAAAAACTGAATGCCAACAGTTGTACTGTTCGTCTCCTAGAAGTTTATAAATGTTACCGAGCAAATCACGGGGCTCAAGGACTCAATAAACTTACTCAACAAGTTCCGCTTGGAATTTTCCAGAACTCAATTTGAACTTGTAAGTTCCCTCTAATTTCTTGCGGATCTTTTCGTGAACTTTAAAGTTTTTCCTAGTTATGGTCAATAAATGTCAAAAAAAAATATATGAAGTTCACAACAAGTTCCGCATGAACTTTATGTGAACTTTCAAGTTCAGATTGAAATTAACCAAATTCGCCGTCTTTCTCGAAAAAATAAAAAAATATTTAAGAAAACCGCAATTCAAGGACAAAGTTTGCTGAAGACTGTTTAGAATTCTCTTCAGTTGAAAAGTTTCAAATTAACTCAACAAATAACAAAAACTGATATATGTTTATTAGGTGTTCCCCGTTCTTTTCAATTGTTAATATATATGATTTGATATTAATATATAATCAAAATGAACACATTTATTATCCAACAACACAGCAGCCTATAACAATTGAATGGAACGTGAAGCACTTAATAAATAAATATCTTCTTTTTCTTGTTGAGTTTGTCGAAGATTTTTAAGCTGAATAGAATGCCATACAGAGTCTTAAGCAAACTTTTTGGGAACTCCAGAGTTCACTGATAGTGCATGAAAAGCGAATTTTATGTTGGGTTATTTCTTTCAACTACTATTCGAATAGAGCTCACTTCGTGATATTTCGCTGAGATGACTTCATGAAACAATGTTCATTCATTTCAAGTTTTGATCGCTTGAGAAGTTCAAGGGTTTTTGTGAAGCAATTAAGCTATGAAAGATCTGTGGAATCCAAGAAGCTTAAAAAGCCATAAAGGCATAAAAGGGACATTTTAACAATTGGTTTGAAGAAATATCAACGTAATAATTTCACAGATGAAAATTTTAAAGAACTATCGAAGAGGGGTTTACCAAAGTTTAAGAAGGTCCTTGGATGATTTTTTTTTATTTACTACATTTTACACCTGAGTGCATTCGTGTCGGTCAATTCTTGCTACACTAATTTTCAATTTCTACATTTGCATTTACATTTCTATTTTGCTTTTTTTGTCTTTCAACTTTTTTTTCTGTTCTTTTTTATTCTGCTTCTATTCTTCTGCTTTTCCCACTTCTCTTTTTCAGCTTCTCCTCTTCGGTATACTTTTCTATTCTTCCACCTATCTTCTTCCGTTTACTTCTTTTTATTCTCTTCTTTCGCTTCATCTTCTCCGTTTCTCTCGTCCATTTCTTCTCTCCAATTTCTCTGCATTCACTTCTCTTCTTCTGCTTCGTCTTATCGTTATCGTTTTGAGAATATTTTGAGGAACAGTTTTTGAAATCAATTTTCCAGGAATAGTTTTTGAGACAAAGAAAATTGCATTTTTTTTGTAATTTATTAAACATTAACAACACAGAAGCTCAGTTAACTTCAGCTCAGGTTCAGGTTTGGTGAACTCCGATGCAGACATTTGAAGAACTATGGAGAATCACAGTATTTTCAAGAACTGATTTCTAACTTGTGAACAAACTTGAAAAGTTTTTGAAAATTGTTTCTGATACGCTTCCGGGTAATTTTTGAGGAATAGTTTTCAAGACAACTTTCAGGAAAAAATAGTTTTTATGACAGTTTCTCTTTTGAAGGAATTGTTTTTAAGATAACTAACCCTTTGAAAATTTGTAACCTATTCAACATCAACATCGGAGAAGCTCAGTGAACTCCTGTTAAGGATCAGCTCAGTTTCACTCTGATGCTGACATTTGTGTGATTCCTCACAAATCACCGGAATGCTCCACTACTTATCAGAAAACAATTTGTTAAACTTTTCAAGTTTATCCAGAAGTTAGAAATCCGAATGCAGATTAAGGGTATTATTAGTAGTCTGATAGAAGCTTAGCTTTTTGTTGGAAAATTGAATGAAATGGAAAATGAACAGCATTGAAACTCAAATTAGTTTCGTTTTACCCGCTGTGGAAACATTCAAGGCCGCAAAAGAGGAGATATCTCAGTTATTCTGCTGGTGTATTTCAGAAACTTTTCGACCAGGAGCAAGTTCTTATATTTTGGTAGAGATAATTTTGAGATGAAGCTTTTACAGTTTCGGTAAGAAATTCGGTGAAACTTCTGAGGACTGATGATGATATGTAAATCTACGAAATTGAGTTTGAGTACACAGAAAATAATCTGAATTTTGATTGTGATACAAATAATGATGCCTTTGATATTGTGTTTTATCCCTCACGAAGTGGCAATTTGCAAAGAATATTTATGATGATGATGATGTAATAATACTATCTATTGTAGCATTGTAATTTTCTATAGCAGTGGAATAATCTGAAAAACGGTTTGATCAGAATTCTATTGTTGTTTGTGATCATCATGCTCCTTTATGTAGGGCCAAAAATGAGCGGGCCCTTAAACAGAGACACATACGCAAAACCTGCGTGTATAGGGAAGAAAACCTCCTTCCAAAAGCAAGTTAAGACCCTCAGTACTAGAATCGAGCCCTCAATTGACAGAATAAACCGAATAGATGGGGTCGAAGAGCCTGCCCTCGTTCCGCGAAATGTTAACAATAGGGAGGATGCAGTTCCATGCTCTCTATTCAAATCATTTCACTTGGGTGCCCTGATGGTCCCTCGCTTTCCCCGTTGTATATTATGTCATGGATATTTTGTATATTTTACAGTAGTCTTTTGATTGCTTACCTTTTGCTACAAAATTTGGGTGAAAATAAAATTGGTTAAGGTTACCCAAGTAGCACACTACGGTTATAATTAGTTGTTGTAACTTGATTATGACTTAGCAAGTCATATTTATGTTATTGCAACTGAATGGCAACAAATGTGCTGCTAGGGTATATACCGTTCTTTACTAATTGCTTCAATTTGATGTAATGTCCAGGTTGTCTTAATGTATGCAATTGCTCGCGGTCATGGGATAAGGAAGAGAGCAGAAAAAAGGATAGAAACCATAAGTGATTGGTAACATGCTATGCGCATGTGAGATTTTCATGGTGATATTCTCACAACGGCCGTTCAGAATGGTTCGACGGATGCGTACGAGAGATCATTTCAGATTAATTACCACTTGTTTACTCAACTCCATTCCGTTTAGAAGACAGGGCCACGATCCCCCATCGCATCTTCAAGTGATCATTACAAGCTGTCCCTTTGGTCCAGGCGCTTTTGAACGTTGATGTGTTAAACGTATTCACACACATGAAATTTGCCGCGACCAATTCGGCAGAACGCGCCTATACCCGTTTCTGAACCGAAGGGCAGGGGCCAACTTGCAAAGAATATTGCATGCAAATACATGCTTTGGCAAACAATTTTTTAGAATATTTCATGAAATTCCTCAGCACTTTCCAGAACTTTTCTAGCTGACGACTTTCACGCCAACTCGTCTTCGTGATTGGCAGCACCTCTCAGAATCCAATGAAACTTTGTGGGTAGGTGGACTATGTTCTTTTCAAGCAACTTTGCATACTTTGTTTCCTAAATATATCTAGACTATTAGAATTTTTTAATTTGATAAGACTTGATGCATATCCATTTAAAGAAGCGATTCAAATATGACGTTCGCTCTTCTTGTAGATTTATCAGCCCCCTCTATAACATTTTTTCCCATACCTTTTATACATTCTGTAACACATCTTGACATTCCTTCTGCCCCTCCACTTACGCCCCAACCCCCTCCCCCCAAAGATATACGAAGCCATATTTCAATCGCCCCTAAAAATAGAAACATCCGATTATGACTTGTGCTTAAACGTACACTTTTGGTTCTGTTTTTAACTGATGTCAAGGAAATTTAATGTTTTTGACCCTTTTCAGATGTTGGTCTAGATGATTTGGTGGGTTTACCAAATGTTCAATACATTCAATTCTTTATGACTGCTAAATATTATTGAATTCTATAGAGGTGTTGAAGACCATAACAAGACGAGTTTGCCTGATACACGGTAAAAATAGGACATGAAAAAGTTGTTGTGAGAAAAACTTTGTTCCTTGAAGGTGCCCATCTTGCAATGTATGGCGAACTTTTAGACAATTTTATTTTTTTCATTGAGAAAAAAATTCCTACCATTCTAAGATAGTCAGTTTTTGCAAATTGACTTTAAATTTTAAATTTTAATTTGTTTATTTTTAGTGTGTAAGAATCAATTTTACAATTTTTACAATTTTTTCATCAGGCTCAAAACTTTTTTCTAAAAGTCACCCACACATAACTTTTTTGTAAGCTTGTTGTTGAAAAACCTTTTTTCCTTAAATGTGCCTCTTCTTGCAAATGTATGGTGAACTCTTAGACAATTTTATAACCTTTATTAATGAATTTAAATTTTAAAATATTTTATTTTTAGCGTGGAAGAATTGATTTTACAATTTTTACATTTTTTTTTTCATAAAAGTGTTGACAATTTTGTTAAAGTCACTGGTACATCACTTTTTTATTGAGTCTATTCCTTTTTTAGGTACCGTAGAGCGGGGTGACTTCCGATATTTATTCAATTTAAAATTATCCCTCTCCAAGTGCCTGAATTTTTTAAGCTTTGAACCATATATATTAAGCATTTATTAAAGTATATAAATGCATTTTGTTTTTTGTATTTCTCTATTTTTTTCGCTATAAAAAATATTTTTACAAAAATGCTCCTTATGGTACTTTTTACCAAGCCCATCAACAATCATATATTCAAGCTATAAAATGATTTTAAAAAAATCGTCAACCACATTTTCAGATTACTTAAATATTCGTCTCTCTAAGCTACTCGAAAAAAATATTAATTTTGTATACATAAACAAATTAATGAATAAAAAAAAAATTTTTGATCGAAAATTAAGAGCAAACGAATAAACGCGACAACCTTCACGAAGCGTTGCGCTACCATCCAATCTGTCAAAGGGTTTGTTTTGTTTTGTTCTGTGTTGGAGAAAAGGTGTGAAACATTTATTTCGACAATTTAATGGCATTGAGAAGTCCAAAGTTCCTAAAGTAATGGAGTTGTCCTCCTTTGTTTCTTTTTATTGAATAAAGCTATATGAACACATCCCCTCTTTCTTATTCTTGATGACAATTACGACCCAAGTAGAACTTTACATTTGCTTATTTTAGTAACTAATGTTATTTTACTTTTTGAAAATTCATCAATTACGCCACGCAAAATGGTTCGTTTTTCTGCACAAAGCCCCTCCCCCCACCTTGGTCATTCTTTTTGTATGGTTCTTTTGGATCGTCACGGTGTGTAAAATCCTCTTCCCCTATAAATATGATGATATTTACGAACTTTTCCTTAGCTGTTAATGACTCGCACTTATTCCGCCGTGAATCGCATATCAGTACCATATTTTCTTGATTTCCCATCCATATGCGACGGATATGCGATTCACGGCAGTGTTGGCGTCCTTACACCGGTGTAGTATCGAATTAAAAACGATATGAGTGAGGTATTTCTGTTTGTCTAATATTATGGTGAACATCTGAAAAATAGCAATGGATGGGTCGCTCATAAATTATGTCATGCTTATAATGGAAGGGAGCTTTGGGAATTGTGATAATCTGTACACAAAATTTAAGGTCCACAAAAAACATGACATTTTGCGTGACGTAATTAATGAACGTTACCTTTGGAGAATGCTCCACCCCTGTGCTATTTGGGAGACATCTGCATCAAACGGTTTGCATAAAAATTTGGTGTTTTTTTATTCATTTAAGCACTTCAAATGGATAAAATTGATTTTGATCGAAGTCACCCCATCATTGAAAATTGGCCGCGGGAATTGAACAAAGTTCATCTGACATAATACATTTTTAAAATTTCTGTGTAGTGTTATACTACAGATACCAGTACTGGTTTTAAAAATGCAAAACAAAATTTTAAAGATAATTATCATAGAAAATTTCAAGAAATAGTTCAAAAAGTGATCGAAGTCACCCCGTTTTACGGTAGGTTGATTAAAAAAAATTCGATCAAGAAATTCGTCAGCCTATGTAATTCTAAATTTAAAATAAAATATGTGTTCAACTAAAATCGAGAACCTTTAAGAAAATGTTTGAAACCCTCTGAATATTGGAACCCACTAGAAAAATGAAATCCTGAAAATTTCGAAGAGAACGCACAATGTCACAAACACAATGTCGTATATGATACCGCATATCACTTCACATGTTGATCACTTTACATATTGCTGAATGACGGCAAACAAATATTGATGTCAGTAAAACTTTATTAAGACTTGAATTACCAAACAAGTGAAGGTCCATTAATAATGTCACGCAGTAAGGGGGGGGCTTGAGAAACGTGACGATTCATACAAAAAAATTGAAGGTCCATATAAAGGGGGGGGGGGGGGTATAAAAAGTTTTTTTGCGTGACGTAATTAATGGACGTTTCCCAATATTTAAGACAAGCTATGAAAAGCATTAGAAATTTCCACGTTTGAAAGTGCAGATTTATATGGTTTGTGATGCTCTATTTATGCACAGAAACTTACACTATTTTTTTCCGAGTCCAAACTCTGTCGCAAAAACGTTTTCAACTAAAATTGCGAAGACGTTTGAGAACCTTTAAATATTGGAACTTACTAGAGGATTGAAATCCTAAAAATACGGGAGGGAACTGGTTCACTAAAGAGTGTCCACGATGAAATTGCCACACACAAAATTGATTCGCAAAATTCGAGTTTTCATCCGATTGCCATCAAATTTTCAGGGATTGAGAAATAACTATTATACTTCATTTTACCATTTTATTCGTATTTTATTTACAGTCCATACGCAAATGCCCGCACCTTGGC